>ML335703.1:0-24953 GCA_005239505.1 Nicotiana paniculata | reverse complement strand
CGTACACTTGCGTGTGCATTGGGAAATCAACCAACAAGTTTTTGGCGCCGTTGCCGGGGATATTAGGGCAGTTTATCCTGAGTGCGTTGATATCCATGGCTTGCTCAGGGACGGCCGTTTTATCCTCCTTTACATTGAACCAGTCTTGGGTGTTTACGGAGACGAGCTTTTGGCTATTGAAAGGCCTGGAGTCAATTATTTTGCGAAGCCGTTCCCCGATGGAAGCTCTTGCCGGGCGGCTGGAGGAGCCTCTGGTGGCTTGGCGCTTTCGTGGAGACATGGTACCTGTAATTAGCCCAATGTTAGCTCAGTACAACCGGGTGACCCAACCTTGGTTACTCAGACTTCACCACAAAAATGGTCACAATACTTCCTCCAATGAGGCATTTTTACAAACATGTGGTGGGCCATGAACAATTTTAACCCAAAGCATTCAATATAGGACAAGAAGCACCACCACAATAACTTAAACATACGCACACCACCCCCACAAACCATATGTTACTACTTCTCAGCACAACATAATTACTACCATGTATGACTATAATGTTGTACACAAAGTAAAAGAAAATAAAGCTATAAAAAGAAATAAAAAGAAAATTAATGGGGGAAATACATACCGGTAGATTTGAAGGAGGGGAATAGAGTAATGAGTCTTGAGGAATACTTGGAAGGGAAGATCTTGGTGTGTGGGGGAAGAGGAAATCTGCGTGGGTTGCTGGGTTTTGGGGGGGGGGGGATGAATAAGAGAAGAAGAAGGGTTTTAATTGGAGGGGAATTCAAATGGGAGAGGGAAAGTGGGGGAATTGGGAGGGGTGGGATGGTTGGGTACGGTAAAAAATATTTAATTAGGTTAGTGGGAGAAAATAATAAAAAAATTAAAAAAAATGAAAAACTTACCTGTTGTAGAGACAGACTAGCGCGACGTTAGCACTAGCTTAGCGTGGGCGCGCTAGTCTCAGGGGTCCAGGGATAGTGAGAAACCTCACTAGCGTGGGCTTAGCGCGGCCGCACTAGTGGGATTTACCTAGGACAGTAAGAAACCTAACTAGCGCGTGCTGAGCGCGGGCGCGCTAGTCCAGGCGTCCTCAGCTTATGCATTTATTTTCTTCTTTCTTTGGGGTCTTTTGCCCACTCCTTCTCTCGCACACTTGCATATGTTAGTACCTACACTATAAACACTATAAATATTGGGTTGCCTCCCAACCGGCGGTTGATTTGACGTCGCGACACGATGAGTACAATAATCAATTGGGTTGCCTCCCATGAAGCGCTTGATTTAACATCGCGGCACGATGCAGAATGAGCGCAATTAAGGCTCGCGCAGCCTCTGAGGTTCAAAAAGATGCACCCTATCCAACTCACTGGTTTCATTCATCCCCACATACATTTTCAATCTTTGTCCATTGACCTTGAAAGCGTTAGACCCATCTTCAGCCGCAATTTCCACAGCACCAGAAGGAAACACTTCGACCACTTTGAATGGTCCAGAGAATCGGGACCTTAGCTTACCCGAAAACAATCTCAATCTTGAATTGTAGAGCAATATTTTGTCTCCGGTTTTGAAATTTCGGTCCACAATGTTTTTGTCATGTAACCTCTTCATTCTCTCTTTAATAGCCTTGTGCTCTCAAATGCTTGATATTTGAACTCTTCCAACTCATGCAGCTCTGTGAATCGATTTTCTCCTGCAGCAGCGAGATCCATGTTCAACTGCTTTAATGCCCACCACGCTCGATATTCTAGCTCCACAGGCAGGTGACAAGCCTTACCAAATACCAGCTTATACGGAGACATACCAATTGGTGTTTTAAATGCAGTCCTATAGGCCTAGAGTGCGTCATCAAGATTTTTCGCCCAATCAGCTCTTGTGGCGTTTATTGTTTTGGTCAGTACACTCTTGATTTCACGGTTTGATACCTCAACCTGCCCGCTCGTCTGAGGGTGATAAGGGGTTGCCACCTTATGGTGCACATCATACTTGGCTAGTAGCTTCTCGAAGACACGATTGCAAAAGTGAGTGCCTCCGTCACTAATAATATCCCTTGAGATCCCAAAACGGGTGAATATGTTTTTCTTCAAGAACCCCACCACCACTCTTGTATCATTGGTGGGGAATGCTGCAGCTTCTACCCATTTGGACATGTAGTCTACATCAACAAGTATGTACTTATTGCCGTAAGAGCTGACAAAGGGACCCATGAAGTCAATCCCCCATACATAAAACACCTCCACTTCTTGTATTGGATTCATGGGCATCTCATGACGACGAGATATATTCCCCGTCCTTTGACATTTGTTACATCCCTTCACCCATTAGTGAGCATCTTTGAACACAGTAGGACAGTAGAACCTTGCCTCTAGCACCTTAGCTGCTGTCTGAAATCCTCCAAAATGTCCTCCATATGGTGATGCGCGACAAGCCTGCAAAACAGAATATTGTTCTATCTCGAGGACACACCTCCGGATCATGTTATCAATGAAAATTTTAAACAAATGAGGTTCATCCCAATAGTAATTGCGGCAATCACGATAAAACCTTTTCTTTTGGACAGAAGAGAGTTCGTAAGGTTCAATACCACTTTCCAGGTAGTTTGCAATGTATGCATACCATAACACATCCTCTACGCTCGTGGCGAGTAGCTGCTCGTTTGGAAAGGTTTCCAAAATATCCTCCTATTCAATTGCATTCTAAACACCTTCAAGACGTGAAAAGTGGTCAGCGACTTGGTTCTCCGTGCCCTTGCGGTCACAAATCTCCAAGTCAAATTCTTGAAGAAGCATAACCCAACGAATTAGGTGCGACTTAGACTCTTTTTTCTCAACCAAGTATCTGATGGCTGCATGATCAGTGTACACAATCACCTTCGACCCGATCAAGTAAGACCAGAACTTGTCAAAGGCAAACACTACTGCCAACATCTCCTTTTCGGTCACCGTGTAGTTCAGCTTAGCTCCACTTAAAGTCCTACTTGCGTAGTAAATTGGGTGCAATGGTTCAAACTCGAGAGCCCTCGACCAGCCTTTGAGGGAATGGGGCTGGCGGTCTCTTCTTCCCAGTGATTTGGGATTTTTCTTTCTTAACTACCACCTCAACTACTGGATCTGGGGTTATTTCCACTTCCTTTTCAGCCTCATTCTGCCCACTAGGTTCTCCTTCAGCAATTTGTACTGTTACCTTGGTCAAGTTTGTGGAATCATCAATTTCAATTGGCACCGGTACTAGTGTCTCTGCCTGCCTGCTTTCACGAGCCAACTCTTGTTCCAAGTCTAAGTCCCTGCCATTGCATAGACTCACTGCCATCATCTGCTTTGGGCCATGGTCCTTAGGATTCACCTGAGTGTCTGCAAGTAAAGTCCCAAGAGGACGATTGTTCACTGACATAGATATCTGGCCCAACTGAACTTTAATATTTTTAATAGCTGCATCATGTGCATCTACTCTCTCACTCATTTTGGCAGTCTACCAATCACCTGTTGCATCATCACTTCAAGCCTGGAAAACCCATCTTCTTGCCTCCCCCTATGTTGTTGATGAGGAGGGTGGTATGCTTGTTGCTAATTTTGATTGTTATAACCTTGTGGCATCTTATAAGGTGCCACATTACCATGAGGTCTCATGGCACCCATGTTTCCATTGTTCTATTGCTGGTGAGGTGGTCTATACGGTTGAACTTGTTGACCCCAGTTCTGTCCCCCTATCTCTAGCCTCCATAATTTTGACACATAATTCATGTTTTCTGGGTAAGGAGGGCGATCACAATCTGCATTCCACTGATTACCAATTGGTTGACTAATGCAAGATGTGCATAATCCCCCATTGGTAATATCCACAATATGAACTTGCTGCTTTATCCCCAACTCCTCTACCTTCTTAGTAAGAATACTCATCGATGTCATTAAAGTAGCCACGTTCTTAGCCATAGTGTTGGACGGATCTAATGGCACTGAGTGAACAACTGGGGTAATAGGAGCACCCCTGGTTGTCCACCCTAAATTCTGTGCCATCATATCAAGTAAAATCTGGCACTCTCTCCATGTCTTGCTAAGGACTGCTCCACCAGCTGAAGCATCAACATTGGCTTTTACACCATCAGCCATACCCATATAGAATCGCTGCCCCAACATTTTCTCAGGAATACCATGGTGAGGACAGATAACCAGCATCCCTTTAAACCATTCCCATGTCTCCTGCAGTGTCTCCATGGGCTTCTGTCTGAAGCTTATGATCTCATCAATCTGCTGTGCTGTCTTGTTTGGTGGATGGAATTTATTCAGAAATTGCTTGACCAACTCCTCCCATGTTGCAATATAGTTGATAGGGAGGGAGTTGAGCCAAGTATGGGAAACTCCTGTCACCGAGAACGAAAACAATAACAGTCTTAATGCCTCTGGGGTAGCATTCGGCTGCCTCTGGGTCTTGCAGATGGACAGAAAGTTCTTTAAATGCTGCTGGGGATCCTTAACGTACGACCCCGAAATAGCCCCTTATTTTGAAACAAGTGCATCATATTGTTTGTAATATGGAAGGACTCTGCTTCAATCTGAGGGACCAAAGTCGCGGTTACCAAGTTGTTAGCTATAGGTTATGCCCAGTCGTATAATGGCGCCTTAGGTACAATGGGTACCCCAGGTGCTACAATCCGTGCAGCTGGGTTGACCACATCATCCCCAACATTAATGTTGTTTCTGTCGTTCAACTCTGCCATGTCTGGTTCTATGTGTTCAATGTGTGATTGTTGTTATCTTCTCCGATTGGCCCTGTTCAAGGCCTTGAAAACCTTTTCGGGGTCTGGCAATGCTTCAAATACGTCACCAGTTCTCGAAGAGTTTCTAGGCATGCACCTGTACCACCGGTTTAGCAAACGTTAGAAATTCAATATATGTATGAAATCAAAGAAAATCGACAATACTTAAGAATTTTCCTTCAACTACACTTGATAATACCGTTAAGTCCCCGACAATGGTGCCAAAATTTGATCACGCTCAACTATGTATATTAAAAGACTAAGCGGGCGTTGCAAATATAATCCGGGTATTTTGCCCAGAGTCGAATCCCACAGGGAATTAACGTATCAAATGTCGTCTTTAGATTACTAGATTCTCAATAGTCAACTTTCTCAAACGTTGTGTATATCACTTTGTGTTGTTTCTACTACTACAACTGAACAAAAATAATAAACTTAAGATTAACTAACAATAAGATGTAAACAATTGGATTAAAGGTCTAAGGTTATGGTTTCCCCCGTTGGTGAACTTCCTTCTTGTATACTTCCTATAGTTTTGATTTAGTTGTCTCTATCAATCATGAACACTCCAGTTACCATAAATCTCTCTCAAGTAATTATGATAATTTACTAGACGCACTCTCTCAAGTTACGCTAGCTAGATTGCATTACAGTTCACTTTAGATTGCACCCGAGGTATCGTTATCTCTAATCCAACCTCTAAACCCTCGGTTATGACTCTCACCTATACTCTGGGAGTAGTGTTGTANCAATCAACTACAACAAGAATGTAGTTGAACAAATAGAGATTAACAACCAACCAAAACTATATTAATATCACAATAAAGTCATCCCCCAACGGGTTCCACCAAAACCTTAGATTAGAAAAGTTAGCTACTCATAATAATGATAAAAACTACAAAAGAATTCATAAGCGAAGGTAAAAGCACAAAAGAAAGAGATATGGATTGATGCCCAATTGCCTTCTTGCCTCTTGCCCTTTCTTTTCTTGTTCTAAACTCTAAACCTTGATAAAAAAAATCTTCTCTTGGGCGAATTGAACCTTTTATGTTTTGTGTGGATTGGCCTTGAACTTCCAAAAACACACTCTAGCTTCTATTTTTTGCATCTGGACTAGCGCGGCGCGCTAGTCACATGCTAATGCCCGCGCTTGTTGGGTTATACACTGCCTCCGGAAAGCTAGACTAGCGCGGGCGCACTAAGGTCACGCTACAGCCTGCGCTAATGGGGTTCTTCACTACCTCGTTAAACTGAACTATCCTTCAAATCACCCCGAAATTACCCCATGGCCTGTTATTCTTCAAATTCGTCCGGATCACCGTCATAAGTCCTCAATAGCTTATTGTACTCCTGTGAAACACAAAAATCACCATTAGAGCCAATTTATCATCATTTAACACACTTAAGACCGTGAAACATCATTAATTTAGAGTATAAATATATGCTAAACTATGTGAATTTTGCCTATTATCACTTTCCTTTCAGATGAACCTGCACCAACGGACCAGGTTCATCTTCTAGCCAAACTTTTTTTATTTTTTTATTTTTTTTTCCTGTACAATCTGAACTAGTTCAGTTAGGTGATCTTAATCATCCCTAACTCTAACATGTTCCTTTCAAAATGCTCTCTACTTAGTGCTTTTGTAAATATGTCAGAAATATGTTTATCAGTAGCACAAAATTCAATAGAGATCAATCCCTTCTCATAATTGTCCCTTAAAAATGATGTCTAACATCTATGTGTTTTGTTCTTTTATGATGAACGGGGTTCTTTTTCATACTGATAGCACTAGTGTTATCACAAAAGATAGGAATACATCCAACATCGATTCCAAAATCTATCAGTGGCTATTTAATCAATAATAGTTGAGCACAACATGAGGTTGCTGCCACATACTCAGCCTTAGTAGTAGATAGAGCTACATAATTCTTCTTTTTAGTGGCCCAAAAAATGTGCCATACCTGAGGTGCTCTTTCTATCCACTAGAACACCTGCATAGTCAGCATCAACATATCCCACAAGATTAAAGTTACTGTCTTTTGGATACCAAAGACATAGATCAGTGTTGCCTTTTAAGTATCTCAGGATTCTCTTTACTACAGTTAGGTGGGATTCTTTTGGATTAGCCTGAAATCTTGCATAAAGCCCTACACTGAAAACAATGTCCGGTATACTAGCAGCGAGATACAATAATGAACCAATCATTCCCCTATACAACTTTTGATCAACAAATGAACCAGGTTCATCTACATCTAGTTTTGTGGCGGTTGCAATAAGAGTGTCAATTTCTTTGGAATCTTCCATTTTAAACCTTTTAAGAAACTCTTTCACATACTTTTGCTGATGGATCATAGTTCCATTTGAATTTTGTTTAATTTGTAAGCCTATAAAGAAATTAAGCTCACCCATCATGCTCATTTCAAATTCACTCCCCATTAGTATAGAAAATTCTTTACTTAGCTTTTCAGTAGTTGCTCCAAAGATTATGTCATCTACATATATCTAAACTACCAAGAGATCCTTATATTATTCCTTTAAGAATAAAGTACTATCAATTTTACCTCTATTGTAGTCATTCTCAAGCAAGAATTTTGATAACCTTTCATACCATGCTCTGGGAGCTTGCTTGAGTCCATACAGTGCTTTGTCAAGTTTGTACACATGATGAAGATTCTCCTTGTTCTCAAACCCCGGAGGTTGCTTGACAAAAACTTCTTCCTTTAGATAGCCATTTTGGAAGAAACTCTTGACATCCATCTGGTGAAGGGTGAATTCCATGTAAGCAGCAAAGGCTATGAGGAGTCTTATTGCTTCTAGCCTTGCCACTGGAGCAAAGGTTTCATCATAGTCTATGCCTTCCTCCTGACTGCATCCTTGAACCACCAATCTTGCCTTGTTTCTTATAATTGTTCCATCTTCATTAAGTTTGTTTCTGAAGACCCATTTTGTGCCAATTACTGATCTATCCAAGGGTCTTGGTACGAGATGCCAAACTTGACTTCTTTAAAATTGGTTGAGTTCATCTTGCATTGCATTTACCCAGTCTACATCCTGCAAAGCCTCAACCACATTTTTAGGTTCAATAAGAGATAGGAAGGCATCAAAACACAAAGATTCTTCAAAGAGGATCTGGTTTTGATTCCAGAGGTTGGATCAGTGATAATATTCTCAATAGGGTGAGAAATTTGATATCTATATGGTTTCACAACCAACTGGTTACTCCTTGAAGTTCCTTCAGTGCCTTGTTATTGTGGAATAGGATCAGGTACAGGTTCCAATGAGGTTTGAAAATTAATTTGTTGTTCAGTTCCCCTTGTCATGTTTCCAGGGAGAGATGAACCTGTTCCATCACCTGTTCCTTCCTCCAGTGTTGCTCCAGTTTGGACTGAGTTTCTGACCAGCCCAATTTCTTCATCCTCTTGTTCCTGTCTCTCAGAAAGAATGTTAGTTTCATTAAAAACTACATGCACACTTTCTTCAACACATATAGTTCTTTTGTTATTGACTTTATAAGCCTTACTAGGTGAAGAATATCCCAAGAATACTCCCTCATCACTTCTGGGATCAAACTTACCTAGGGAGTCTTTACCATTGTTGTGCAAAGAGCACTTGCAACCAAAAGCCCTAAGGTGGGATATATTAGGCTTTCTCCCTTTAAGTAACTCATAGGGAGTCTTCTATACAAGTGGTCTAGTCAGGCACCATGCACCTATTTATGATATAGCATGCCGTATTAATAGCTTTTTCCCAGAAGCTATGAGAGAGTTTACTAGAAAGAAGCATAGTCCTATCCATATCTTCAAGTGTCCTATTCTTTCTTTCACCACTCCATTTTGTTGTGGAGTTCTAGGGGAAGAAAAATTGTGATTTATGCCATGCTCATCACAAAATTCAGAAAATTTAGTATTTTCAAATTCAATGCCATGATCAGACCTAATTGATGCAAGTTGATTTTCTAATTGTTTTTGAATTTTTCTAACAAAAGAAGTAAACATGTCGAATGCCTCATCTTTAGATGTTAGAAACAATGTCCAGGTAAATCTAGAATAGTCATCAACAAACACCACCACATATCTCTTACCACCTCTACTTAAGGTTCTCATAGGACCAGAAAGATCCATATGGACCAATTCCATAGTTCTGGTGGTACTTACCACTTTGTTGCTTTTGAAAGAGGATCTTACCTGCTTCCCCCTTGCACAAGCCTCACAAACTTTGTCTTCCTTGAAATTAATGTTAGGAAGAGCTATCACTAAGTCCTTGGAGACTGATTTGTTGAGTTGACTCAGACTTGCATGTCCAAGTCTCTTATGCCAAAGGAGGGGATCACTGTCCAGCACACTTAAGCATGCTAATTCATTTTCTGAAAGTGTGGATAGATTTATGATGTATATATTGTTCACTCTTTTTCCCTGCAAAACAATCTTGTCAGTGATAAGATTTATTACAAAATATTTTGTAGAGGTGAATGCTACCAAGTTACCTCTATCACACAGTTGTGACCCGCTGATTACGCTATATTTCAAGCCATCTATTAGGTAGACATTCTCAATGGAACGTGTGTCATCCTTACCTACCTTACCAACCCCAATGATTTCACCTTTCTTTCCCTTTCCAAAGGAGTCATTTCCTCCTTTGAGGTCCACAAGTGAAAGGAACTGGTCCTTGTTGCCAGTCATGTGTTTTGAGCAGCCACTATCCATGTACCATATTTGGCTACTTCCTTTCACTTGAACCTATAAAAGAAAATTAGGGGTTAGTCTTAGGAACCCAAAATAGTTTGGGCCCCTTTCTATAAGCAAAAGGATGAATTAAATTCTTTTTAGCCCAATTTCGTAACTAATTCTTCCCTCGAACAAAACTTTTATTCTTTTGACTGGCCTGCTCTTTTGCATTGCATTCACTTTTGTAGTGACCAGTATTACCACATTGGGTACAGATCTTGTCCCAAGAGAGGGAGAGGTACTTGATTCTAGGATCCCATTTAGGCAGCTGACTCCCAAAGCCAACTCCTCTCCTATTTCTACTATGATGTTCCTATAGCCATGTCAAAGCATTGGGGGATCTGTTCCATTTACAAGTTATGTCTAGTTCATGCTTGACCTTACCAAGTTCCTCCTTCAACACTCTTATCTGTTCATCCTTCCTATACAACTCATCTTTTAGTTTACCTAAATTTTCTTCTAAGATGAGTTAAGAGTTGTCAGCTATCTTCTTACTGGTTCCTAGTTTCAGTTTTAGACTTTCAGATTTTAACTCTAGGATATTTGTATCAAGTGGATGAACCTGGTTCTTTAGAGCAGTGTTTTCACTCACAGTCTCACTGACTCCGAGTTCCAGGTTTTTACACTTTGCTTTTAAAATTATACACTACTTAGACAACTGTTCCTTTTCCTTATTAATTACTTCATATTCATGAATAAAGTCTAGCAATAATTCAGAGAGTTTTTCTTTGGACAAGAACTTAATCTTGTCTTTGAGATGAAATATACTTACCTCAGATTCCTCATGAGATTCCTCATCTGATTTACTAATTTCCATAAGTGCTTGTTCATCTCCATCTTCATCATTTGACTCCTCATCTGAACTTTCTCCCTAAGCAGCGACAATAGCCTTTGTTGATACTTTATTCTTCTTGGGATGAACCTATTCCTTCTTCCGGTTCCTTCGTTCAAACCTTTCCTTTTTCCATTCAACTTTCCACTGAGGGAAGTTCTTGATGTGATGAGTCTGCCCATATTTGTAGCAGCCCTCATTAGTCATTTTTTTCGGCACCCTTGCCTTTTTATAGTTTCCACCTCTTGAGGAGCCTTTTCCTCTCATAAGATATTTCTTGAAATCCTTGGTGATCATAGACATTTCATCTTCTTCCAGATCTGCTCCTTCAGTGATTCTCAGTGCCAAACTCCTTTCCTTCTTGGGAGAATCCATCTTCATTGTCTGCCTTCTAAGTTCATAGGCAGTAAGATTTCCAATTAGCTCATCCAGTTTGAGAGTTGCAATGTTCTTGGATTCTTGAATTACAGTGATCTTGCTATCCCAAGAGACTGGCAGAACCCTTGTAAAAATCTTCTCAACTTTTTCTTCCTCAAGAAGAGTCCTTCCAAGATATTTCAGTTTATTAGTCAGTGTAGTGAACCTAGTGTACATCTCTTGAATGGTCTCTCCTTCATTTATAGAGAAATTCTCATATTGAAAATATAGTAGAGTACCTCTGGATCTCTTCACTTGAGCAATTCCTTCATGATCCACTTGCAAAGTGTCCCAAATTTCCTTGGCAGTAGTACAACTTTGAATTCTATCGTACTCATCTGGACCAAGTCCACACACAAGCCATTTCTTGGCCTTAGCATTTTTCTCCCACTTTCTCAAATCCTCAGCAGTGCAGTCAGCTCTTGTCTATGACACGTCTACTCCAGCATTCTTTTTCATGGTGGCCAAAGGACTATCAGTAAATATGTCCCACAACTCATAGTCTTCACCAATTATGATCTCTCATCCTGTTCTTCCACTAGGAGTAGTACTGGCCATTGAAGAATGGAGGCCTAGCGGTTGATTGTCCTTCCTAGTTCCCAGATGGTGCACTCATCTTAATATTTTCCTAAGGTGTTAGCCTCTTCAAGGATAACCCGCTCTAATACCAATTGATGTTCTAAACTTCAGTACCACACAAGAGGGGGGTGATTTGTACGGTTTTCGATTTTCGCGTGCACTAGTTATAGAAGGACCAGGTTCTTCTATGTGTTCCAACCTATACTGTTTGCGGAATAATAAATACAAAAATAAAGAACACAGAGTTTTTTACGTGGAAAACACCTGGCTCAAAAGGTAAAAAAATACGACCTACTTCCCAGTAGGATTTTCCCAAACTCTTTACTAAATCAGTGAGCCAAACAACATTTACAAATACTCTTTTGTAAACCTATGATTACCTCTAATCCCTTTGTGGAAAACTAGCCTCTAGCTATTTGCAAAAAACTCCAAGTTAGCTATAACTTGAAACACACAGTGCCTATTACATACGCTTCTAGATAAAGCTAAAAAGGTACAAGTTGAAATCACCTACTACAAGTAAACTAGACTAAAAGACAACAGTTGGAACTGGTTCTTCTAGCTGGTTCAAGTAGCTTCAGAGAACTGCTTGCAAAATTGCATTGCTAATTTTTCTCTCAATTCTTGGTTAACTTCTGATTATTTGCGTACCTATACAATAAGAACAATCTGCAATATATAGGATTAGTAGACGATAGATTTACTAGAGTTATAATGCTACTCTTCCTTGGTGGAAGTGTTCTAGTTGATCTCAACTCCTCAAATCCTTCCTATCTTTGATTCTTTTCTTACTGAAGAAGGAGTCCTTCTCCTTATCATTTTGCGCTCTTTTCGATCAGGAGATAATTCTTATTTCTCAGATTTCGTTTATCTCCTGCATGTGCACCTCACGTGACTTTAACTCTCCATGTGTCTATGTCTCCCAGATATGGACCAGGTTCATCTTTCAGTTCCTTTGTCAATCTTCAAAACCATTCAATTTCTTGGGCCAACAAATACTCTGCGAGAAAGTTCGGGTATGGATATGATCTCTCATCCTTCTAGACAGCTAGTGTAATGTTGGTGGACATGATGGCACCCACATTTATCGGATACCCATCCATAATCGAAGCCACCAGGACTGCTCGGGGAAAGGGAAGGTTGTTCTAATTTACGCATGGATCAATGCGGCTGCATAGGAATGCCTGCAAACTTTTGCTTCAAAATTTAGGGTGGCCCAGATTATGGGGACCCCTGCTGCGAGCCACGGAGGTGGTGGTCCTCGAGCTGCCAAAATTTCTGCTAACCACGACCGAGCTGCATCACCCAAAGCCATCTTTTCCAAGTATTGGGCTGCCTCCACTTCTTCAAATCCCACATATTTGTTCAAAGCACATGAGTCGAATCGGATTTTCAGATTTCTCACCTTTATTACCTTGGTACCTTTCTTTATGTGAGCCACATTGGAATAAAATTCTTTAAGAAAGTGCTCATTTGCGTCGAGAACACTTTGGGGGGAACCATTTCCACCCCTTTCGCTCCCGAAACTATCTGAGGATATTTGGATTATGAATTTCCAAGTCCTTCATCAAGAATTGTTGCTCAAGTGTGAGCGATCTCTAGGGCCACCATTCTCTGAACCTGTTGAAGGCAGTCAAGCTGACAAATATGTCTTCCCACATCTCTCTTCTCCTTGACCTCTCAAGGCCACTCATTCGAGTGTCATCTCCTATCCCATCATCCGGGACATCATCATTATCATCATCATCATATATATTTATTGGTGCGGGAGGATACGGTGAAGAGGAAGGCTCGAAACCCTACCTTTTTGCGTTAGAATCAGCAGAAGAACTATTTGTAGGCTCATTGCATAATTGATAGCGACCAGTGGGTCGTGGTGGATGGGACTGCGGTTCAGGCTGGACCTCTATAGAGTGACCCTCAGAGGCTTCCCTAGACGGGGCATATTCACTGGTGTTAGAGGATTCAAGAACTCTGTTGGCAGTTCTTTCTTGCTTATGTCTCTCTGAATGGCAAGTTGTAGGTTACTCTTGCCTCAACCTTGGCCCCGAGAAATCTCACCCTTCCCTTTTGATGAATCACCTTTGTCACGGCATCAACCATTTCCTGTAACACATAGCAATAGGAATTAGTTATAATTGAAGCTCCTAGTGTATACAGAAGCATGCAAGAAAGTTGCAGTAGAGAAGAATAAGAAGAGGCAGTGCGCACTGCACAAAAGTGAGTGCGGCCATAGACAACCGAGTGCGGACCGCACAATTTCACAGTTTGGCCGCACAACCAAAAGTGTGGGGAGTATAATTTTGAGTGCGGCCGCACAACCCCAAGTTCAGACTACTGGGTTCTTTGATCATTCAGCAATACAGACCGCACAATTTCACTGCGAACCTCATAATTTCAGTGCGGACCGCATATTTGTGGGTGCGGTCCGCACAATTCAAACACTAATTTTACCCTAACTCTCACATCTGCGGAACACATAAAAATGTATGCGGCCGCACAATTTAAAATAATGGGTACTTCTTTTTATTTCATGCAATTTTCTCACAGATTAACCAACATTTGAGTAATTAAACATGATTAGCTATTTACCCAGGCCCCAATTAGCATTTCAGATACTACCCACATGATTCTAAGCAAAAATGACTATCTATTAACATTTTTAGGCATGAAAATAACCCTAGAAAAAAGAACAAAAGTAAGAAAAGAAGAAAAATCTAAAGATGTAATGAACATAACAATAATGAGGGATGCAGGTGAGAATCTAGACAGATGAAATGCTTGAAGTTTGATAATTAATGGGATTTGCAGTGTGCTTGCTTAGGGTTTCAGAGTTCAGAGAGTGAAAAAGTGTGAATAGTACATGGAGGTCCTATTTATAGGTTGACCAGTCGGTGCAAAAGTCACATGAGTGCGACCACACAATTTTGTGTGCGACCGCAATTGCTTAACAAAATTTGACAGGCCAAACTTCAGAGATCATGCACTTTTGGAGTTTCAGTTGTGCGACCGCACACAGAATTGTGCGAGCAGAGTGATTGTGCGGTCCGCATGTTTTTCGCACTTAGCCAATTTTTCTTGCACAGTCCCTGCAATGCACACCCATTCCTGCATACACTTCAAAACTAGTTAGCAGAAAACAAAGCCTATCTATTCTTAAGATGAAAACCAAGAAATAGAAAAAGACACATTGGTTGCCTTCTAATAAGCGCCTAATTTAACATCGCGGCACGACGCAGATTACCAATCATTTGAAATGAAGAACCGCCACAATGTGTCCATCTTTAACCTTGCCAAGATAATGTTTAACCCGGTGCCCATTGACTCTAAACACCTCATCATTCTTATTTTTCAAATCTAGAGCAACAAAGGGTGTCACATGCGCAACTTCAAATGGGCCACTCCCCTTGGATTTCAACTTTCCCAGAAATATCCGCAATCGAGAATTGAACAATAGCACAAGATCGCCTTCTTTGAATTATTTATTCCGGATATACTTGTCATGGAGGTATTTCATCTTGTCCTTATACAAGGATGAACTTGAATATGCATCGAACCGAAACTCATCAAGCTCATTCAATTTTCCCACCCTTAAGTTGGCGGCGACATCCCAATCAAGATTAAGCTTCTTCAATGCCCACATGAACTTATGCTCAAGTTCCACCGGAAGATGACATGCCTTCCCAAATACCAATCGATATGGAGACATCCCAATCAGTGTTTTGTAGGCCGTCCTATAAGACCAAAGAGCATCATCAAGTTTATTCGACCAATCTGTCTGGTTGGCATTCACAATCTTTGACAAAATACTCTTGATCTCCCGGTTGGAGACTTTAACCTGTCCACTTGCTTGAGGATGATAGGGGGTCTATACTTTGTGAGTGACACCATACTTGGAGGGTAAAGTATCAAAATCTTTGTAGCAAAAGTGCGGTCCTCCATCACTAATAATGTCCCTTGGTGTACCAAACCTTGTGAATATGTTCTTCTTCAAAAATTCTACCACACTCCAAGATTCATTGTTGGGCAAAGCCACGACTTCAACCTACTTTGACACGTAATCCACAACTACCAATATATATGTGTTCCCACAAGAGCTCACGAACGGACCAATAAAATCAATGCCCCACACATCAAAAATTCCAATCTCCATGATGGTGGTGAGGGGAATCTCATTTTTTTTGGAAATCCCACCCACCCTCTGACATTTATCACAATGCTTGACGAGATCGCTAGCGTCCTTGTAAAGAGTAGGCCAATAGAATCCACAACTTAACACTTTTGTAGTCGTCCTTGCTCCACCATGGTAACCACTATACGGAGAAGAGTGGCAAGCCTCAAGAATCCACATTTTTTCTTCCTCCGGTACACATCGTCGGATCACACCATCGGTACAAATCCAGAAGAGATAAGGCTCATCCCAATAATAGTCAAGGCAATCCCGTTTGAGCTTCTTCCATTGGTTTGAATAGAACTCATTCGGTACAATGCCACTCACAAGATAATTGGCTAAGTCGGTGAACCATGGCATCCCGGTCATAGAAATGGATAGGAGTTGCTCATCGGGAAATGAATCATTTATCTCAAGCCATCATGTGGCCTCCCCTCCTCCTCCAACCGAGACAAGTGGTCTGCCACTTGGTTTTCACTCTCCTTGCGGTCTTGAATCTCTAGATCAAATTCTTGTAAAATAAGTACCCACTGCATTAGTCTTGCTTTAGAATCTTTATTTCTCATCAAATATCGAAGCGCCCCATGGTCAGTGTGAACAATCACCTTTGTACCCATCAAGTACGGGCAGTACTTCTCCATAGCAATGACAATAGCAAAGAGCTCTTTTTGGGTCACTGTGTAGTTGACTTGGGCTTCATTCATGGTCTTACTAGAATAATAGACTGGATGGAATATCTTTTTGATACGTTGCCCAAATATCGCTCCAACCGCCACATCGCTTGCATCACACATGAGCTTAAAAGGTAAGCTTCAATTCGGTGCGGTGATAATAGGAGTAGTAGTCAACTTATACTTTAGCAATTCGAATGAATTCATACAATCTTCATTGAAATGGAACTCTGCATCCTTCTCCAAAAGTTTACACAAGGGGTTTACCACCTTCGAAAAATCCTTGATGAATCGACGATAGAACCCCGCTTGACCCAAAAGCTCCTCACTCCCTTCACAGATGTAAGGGGAGGGAATTTGGAGATCACTTCAACTTTGGTGTTATCAACCTCAATACCATGCTTTTAAAATTTGTGACCGAGGACTATTCCTTCCTCGGCCATAAAGTGACATTTCTCTCAATTCAAAACCAAGTTAGTTTCCTCACATCAAGCCAATACCTTGTCCAAGCACTTGTCAAAAGAATTCTCCACCAAGGAAAACTGATCCATGAAAACCCCAAGAAAATGCTCCACCATATCGGTGAAGATATCCATCATACACCGTTGAAAAGTCGTTGGTGCATTACGTAACCCAAATGGCATCTGCGAGAATGCGAAAGTACCATAGGGCCAAGTGAAAGTTATCTTCTCTTGGTCCTCAAGAGCAATAAGAATCTGATTGTAGCCAGAGTATCCATCAAGGAAGCAATAAAAATCACGTCCAACCAACCTATCCAATATTTTATCAAGAAATGGGAGCGGAAAATGGTCTTTTCGAGTGACTTTTTTGAGCTTCCTATAGTCCATGCACACTCTCCAGCCGGTGACAGTTTTTGTAGGGATCAATTCATTTTTGTCATTTTTTATCACAGTCATGCCCCCTTTATTTGGGACACATTGCACCAGAGAGGTCCACGAGATATCGAAAATGGGGTAAACAACCCTGACATCCAACCATTTGATGATCTCTTTCTTCACTACCTCTTGTATTGCTTCATTCAATCTTCTTTGATGTTCCAAAGAGGGTTTGGCATCCTCCTCCAAAATAATCTTGTGCATGCAAAAGGCGGGGATTATACTCGGAATATCCGCCAATGTCCAACCTATAGCTTTCTTCCTCTTTTGGATCACCGCCAAAGTAGAATCTACATGCACGTTAGTCAAGAAAGAGGAAAGAATAACAGGTAAAGTGAAACAAGGGCTAAGAAATTCATACCTGAGATCTGAAGGCAAAGGCTTTAACTCCAAAGTGGGAGGCTCCTCGATTGAGGGCTTTGTTGGAGGAGTCTTCTAGTTCTCAAGATCTAAGGACAATTTTCGGGGTTCATATGTATATGGCCCCATTCCTTGTAAAGCATTGACACATTCCACAAAGCCTTCTTTCTCATCATCATCACGATTGAGAAACACAGCTTCCAAGGTATCCTCAACATTCATAAAAGCACTGGCGTCATTAACAATTACTTCAGTCACTAGATCCACAAATGAACAAACTTCATTGCTATTCGGTTGCCTCATCGATTTGCACACATGGAAAACCACTTTTTCATCACCCACCCGGAAGGTGAGCTCACTGGCTTCCACATCAACTAGAGCCTTCACTGTAGTAAGGAAAGGTATACCCAAGCTAATATGCACCTCATAGTCAACCTCACAATCAAGGATCACAAAGTCCGCTGGAAGGATGAACTTATCAACTCGAACTAACAAATCCCCACTGGCCTCTTCATAGTCCGATCTGCCATTTGTAACCTCATCAACGTGGGTCTTGGTTGCCCAATTCCCAAAGTTTTGAACACAGAGTAGGTCATCAAGTTGATGTTTGCCCCCAAATCACATAAAGCTTTGGCAAAATCGGCGCTAACCAATAGTGCACGGGATTGTGAAGGCGCCGGGATCTTCAAGTTTTGGAGCCATTGAGTGCACAATAGCACTCACTTGATGTGTCAGTTTTATCATTTGATAATTCATTGATCTCTTATTTGTTACCGAATCCTTCATGACCTTTGCATATCCCGGTATTTGTTTTAAGGCTTCAACCAACAGAACATTTATGGACAAACTCTTCATCATATTAATAACTTTCTTAAATTGGTTCTCACTGTTTTGATTTGCGATTCTTTTAGGGTATAAAGGAGGAGGCCTTGGCAATGGTTCTTTGGCCTTTTGCACTACCGGTTCCGGTATGTCAATCACGTGTTCCCTAGACGGGTTCACTTCTTCTTGTGTCTCCTCCACACTTTCATTAATGTCAATCCTCACTTCTTCATTGACTTGAACCTCATTGTTTGGCATGTTACCTTCTTGAACCGACACATCATCATCCATAACTCTTTTTTGGCTTGAGGCACTTGCCTCCTCACCTTTTCCACTTCGTGTGGTCACGACCATTGCATGTCCTGTATTTTTACCACCCTTCAAGTTCACTACGTTATCACTAGATAGTGCCCCCTTAGGGAGAGTGTTTAAAGCTTGATATATTTGTCCAAGTTGAACCTCCAATTTGCGGATAGAAATATTGTGGGAGTCTAATTGAGCATGGGAGTCAGAATTTTTCTCAATCATTTTCTTGAACATATTTTCAATCCGTCCCATTTCATAATTGCAAGAATTAGAACCTTGTGACGGATATGGAGGGGGGTTGCTTGGTTGTTGATACATCGGGGTCCTTTGAAATCCTGACCCTAATTTTCTTAATTATTATTGTTCCAACCCCCTTGATTGTTGTGTCTGGGTGTTTTTGATCAATAGAACACAAAGAAGAGGATAAAAAAAGCTTATTCAGATCTTGAGAAAAAAGCTTATGATGAGCCCCATTACAGAGATGCACAGAGGAAGAGAACGAACGTCAGCTTTGTTTTAGGCCAAAAGCTCCATGGAGAGCAACAAAAGTCCACAGACCCCTCAATTGACACCAATGCCCCAATTTCTTTGATTGTTGCCACCCCAATTAACTTGATTATTGCCTCCCCGATTACCTTGGTTACCTTGATTGTTCCAGTTTATTTGATTATTCGGGCACTGGTCATATAATTATTAGGGCACTCTTTCATCATGGTACGATATCTTTCCTAAATCTCGTGTAATGGCTCATTGGACTCTTTTTTGAACGCTAGAATTTCATCCCGTAGTGTAGCCATGTGCCCTGGAGAGAAGAATTTGGCAATGAAATTTTTGTCTAACTCATCCCAAGTATGGATGGAATGGTCGGGTAATCTCTCTAACCAGTCCAAAGCCTTTCCTCGTAGAGAAAAGGGAAATAGCCTCAAATGCAGTCCATCCTCGGAAACATTTGTTTGCTTGCTCCCCTAACAAGTATCAACGAACTCTTTAAGATGCTTGTAAGCATTTTGGCTTGGAGCTTCGGTGAATAAAACCTGTTTCTCAAGTATTATAAGCATCACATTGGTGATTTCGAAGTTGTCCGCCCTAATATGGGGCGGGACTATAGCACTAGCATAACCCTCGTTCAGCAACACCCGGGGTGCTGCCGCTCTTGGTGGAGATGGGGGGACGGGAATATTATCATGATGCGGTCGGCCTCGCCTATTTACTTGAGGTTCAGGATGAATGTCATCTCCTTGGTCATCGTCCACTTCCTCCCCCAATGGAAAATTCCCGAGGGGCTCGTTGTTGAGAGCCATTTTCGTACCTATAAGCAATTCAAAAAAAAATTAGTGACTCGGAAGGAAAGAAAAACAAAGCACACAAAAACTTAGATATATAGATAAATCTGTTTAATTCCCTGGAAACGACGCCAAAAATTGATCTCGCCCAAACTCACACCACAATTAGGTAGTGAGGCGGTCGCTGCAATAATAAAACCCAACGTAGGTCGGGATCGAATCCACAGGGAGTTAGAATAGGGATTAGGTATATATTTAGTTTAATTGTACGATTTGTCCTAAATTACTCTTCCACATTCTTGTTTGTTGTTATAGAACTACTTTGATCTATTGTTTGCAGAAAACTAAAAGACAATATTTTGGTTTTGTTATTTTTCAAGTTGATAAAAGGGTCTAGGGTCGTGACTTCCACCTAGGTAGTTACCTAATGGGTTGTAAACTTTAGGGAAAGTTTGATTGGTCGGAGTTGTAATATAGCAATCACACTCGATTACTCACTTTATACTTCTCGGTAGTTTGAGTGATTTTGCCCAATTTGGTTTTCTCAAGTACAAATTGGTATTTCACAAAACAAGTGATAAATGCTCAAGTCGGGTCTTACTATCTCTAGATTCAGCCCTTTAATTGGGGCTATCAATTTCTTGAGTTCACCCCAATTTCTAGTTAGTCAAGTTTTTCTGGACTTAGTCTCTCTTTCTCAAGTAGAGACTAAGTCAATTAGGCATGAATCAATATTTGCAACCATTAATTCTTGAATTCAAGCAATAATTAGGCTAAATATCATTAACCCAATCACAAACAAGCCCTAAATCAAACACCCATTAAGTACCCACACTAGGGTTGGGTCACAACCCTAGCTAAAAATTTAACTACTCATGGAATGCAGAAATTAAAGAAGAAATTAAGATAGAATCTATAATAGATGATTATAGAAATAAAATCTAATGTTTGGAAGTTAATCTAGTACAAAATTACTCAAAGCAGTAAAGAAAACGGCTCAGGTGCTCTCCCAAAACAAAACTTAACCTAAAAAGAGACAAAAAGTTTTATTTATACTAAGCTGAAAATATCTGACATAATTGCTCATGCGGAGGTTGTGCGCATAATTCTGAGTGCAGTCTGCACAATGAGACTTGGCTTGAAAGGTTCCAGTTCTGCGGCCGCACAATTATGGATTACGGCTGCACTCCTTCAACTTCTGCGGACTACACATTTATGAGTGTGACCACACTCTTGCTTCTGTGGCCGCACAATTATATTGCAACCCGCACTCCTTGATCTTGGGCTTTGGCTGTGTAAGACTTCTACGGATCGCATAAAAAAGAGTGCGACCGCACTTGTAGTCCTGCGACCACACAATAATGGCGTGGTCCGCATATCTTCAATTGCCCAATTTTTTCAACTCTCTGAATCTCTATTCTGCGGCCGCACCAAAATTATGCAATCCGCATACTCTGAAGCTTAATCTGACATGGCTTCTTCCTTGTTTGCGGCCACACACAATATTGTGTGGTTCACACTGTAAGAATTGTTTTCCTTTTTTGGTCCTTGTCCAATTTTGACTCTTTTTTGAGTTGATTTTTATTCTTTGGTTCATTTCTCAATATTCCTGTAAGAAAGCTCATTTCGTTAGTTCTCGGGAATACCTTTAAGCATTTTTGAATCAAAACACAAGTAAAAGAGAGCAAATAAGCGGTCAAAATCCTTACTTATCATGTACCATGTGTGTTTGTAGGGTACCCTTTTTCCAAGAAAAGCTACAAGTTCTACAATTTGGAGTCTCATTCCTGTTTTGTTTCCAGGGATGTTGTATTTCATGAACACATTTTCCCTTTTCTCAAAACCTCTTCTGTCTCTTCTAGTATGTGTCCTTTCCCTTTCTCTGCTTATTTTAATGACTTATCTCCTGCCTCTCACTCTGTTCACGCTCTCTCCTTGGGTGTAATCCTATTCCTTCTTCTCTCCTACTTTCACTTTTTCTGTTCCTTCTAATTCCACTCCTTCTTCCTCCTCTTCTGCACCTCAATATTTTTCATCTCATTCTCTTGTTTCATCATCCCCTTCTTCTTTTTCTCCTCCTTTGAGAATGTCCACTCGGGAACACAAACAACCTTCCTATCTTCAAAGTTATGTCCGTAGCTCCACCTCTGATCCTCCACCTCCTATTTCTAGTCAGCTTCTTGCTCTTGAGCCTTCAGCTTATATATATATATATTATGGATCGGGTTGCACGCCTCAATGAGATTGGATCAGGATGTACACCGCAGAGATATAACGCTTCGGCTGAAGGAGCCCCTCCGGATTCTGCACTCCCCAAGTGAGCGCAGTCGATGATATATATATATATATGGGGGGGATCGGGTTGCACGCCGCAATGGTTATTATACAACGCTGAGTGACTGAGAGTGCTGAGCATTGAGCACAGTGACAGGGAATGCGAGACAATGGGATGTTGGTTGATGATGTTGATGTGTTCAATGGGAGCTAGATTTAAGATGTACTTGCATCCCGGTTGTAGCTGCCTCTTATTCGTGGTAGCTTTAGATCTATAAAACTCTATTTATGTACATTTCAAACAGTCTATCTATTTATTTTGTTTCAGCTTTGTAAAGACTATTCTTAGAAGCTCATGATTTGTACTACAAGTTCTTTGGAAATGTATAGGATTTAGAGGTTTTGTAGCTTGAGCATAGAGGTTTTGATTGTGTGAGCACGTGCTTTTGGACTTATACATCTGGTAGTGTCCCTATGAATGGACTCCGTGGCTCGATGAGTGGCTGGATGGATATTTGGTGAGTATGATGTGACTGCGAGATGTGTTCAGATTGTTCGAATGTGACGAGAAGAGTTTACATGAGATGTAGCAAGGACTATTGGGTGTTTGATTTATTCCTTGATTTGGTGTATGGCCTCGAGTTATGGGTGTGGTGAAGGACCTCCCATGTTGTTTAGTTGTGGAGTGAAGTAGATTTTCATATCGTGTTATGAGTTCAGACTCAGGGAGATCAAGTGATTTCTTAGTAGTTGTGGCTCTGAAAGGGTATAAGAGATGTCAGTTGAGGCTAAGAAGGTGGGTTATCTCCTGAGAGGTGTCCTGAGGTTGTGTGATCCCTATGATGTTTTGTAGAGAGTTCTCTTTTATCGTTGAATGATATATGTTGCAATTTGAGTTTAGATCGCTTGTAGAAGTTGTCTTGACTATTACAAGGGTGAATGCGAGATTTTCAGATAGTTTGAAGTATTAGATGGTTTGGGTTACAGGAGCTCATGAAGGATTTAGTTGAATCTCACTGCGGTATTATGGAAGTAATAGATTAATCTCACTGTGTGTTTTGATCTATGTATTTGATCTAAGCGGCAGAGTCTGCTATCAACGAGTTGAATGCACGGTTACATGTTGTATTGGTTTCGGTTTGAGGTGTACTGGTGAACTAGTTATGATTGGGGGTTGAGATTGAGGTGACTTGAGTAAGGGAATTTATGGATACAGATTGTATTAAACTCTATAGGTATATGAGAATCATACAATAATTGAGTGGTTATTCGTGAAGGATGTAGTGTGCAGTGGGAATTGCGCGGTTGCTTAGGAATCTGGGTTACTCCCTTGTGTGTTGGTGTGCTAATGGGGCACAAGTCATTCGGTCCATTTGGTCAGTCTAATTGAGATTTGAGTAGAGATGATGAATCTCGAGAATGGTTCTAATGGATTCAAGATTCATATGTAGCGATTTGGAATTTTCAAGAATTATATATGGCTAGAAACTAAGAGTTACATTGGAAGGTGTCGAGACTTGTGGCATTTTTTTATATACCATTGCGGATTATGTATTTCAGCATCAAGAAGGTGAAGGAAACAATTTTAGGTTCACATAAGGTCTCTTTAGATTGAGTGTCTCGGTTGTGGTGCTTTGGGGTGCTTAAGAGGGAAGACAGCGGCTTATGGGCCTTAGAGCGTTGTGGTTTTATACTAGGGTCTCTTGTAAGGTGAATCTTGGTTAGGGATCGTGGTGTTCTATCAAGGAGAAGTATCAATTTGAAGGAAATTTGGAAGGACTCGGAGAAATAGGACATCTTGGTAGTAGGTTGGATCAGCACAGTTATGGGTAGATCGGTTCTTTGGGTACTTATAACGTGGCTAGTCTCTACAAGTGTTTTGGGGCAATGCTCTTGAGTTTTGGCAACCTGCGTGGCTGGGTTAAGTTAGAGAAATTCGGTTTTGATAGCTTGGTTATGTGCAAATGGGTCTCAAAGAGTTCTCAATGGTTTTTACCACGATTCGAGGGGTATATTTTCTACAAGCGTGAGGAGCATGTGGTGTGGTGAATTTCTCCAGGATGAAATCAAATGAAAGGTCCTTGGATAATTGAGTATTTAGTTGTTTGTGACTCGGAGTGGACAATGAAGTGCTCGTACTGTTCATATGATGACATGGTATATCGGTGCATTGCGTGGGATTGATATTTACGTGAGCGAGATCACAATTCTATTTTGGAAGGAAGGTCATAAAATTTGTAGGCAGCATGGAGGGTTTAAGATGACTAGGTAAATGATATTACTAATTGGTATGGATTGATGGGAGTATCCATTTCAGAAAGGTCAATGTGCTTTGATTTATGGATACTTCACTGGTACTGCAGCACTCCTAGTTGATCGACTGCTGATATTCAAATTTTGCTATCTAGCACGGAAGAATTTTAGAAGTATTTCTCGTAGGATGATCGTGTATGAGAGATGTGTTAGACATTTTGGCAGTGGAGTTGAGATCAGATATGGGGATTTGTGTGTTCTATGGATTTGGAGACTAGGAGTTCTCCACAGCAGATTGTTTCATGGTTGTGGACTATGAAGTCATGGCCGAAGCTAGCCAAATGATAGTATGTGTTATGATTCAATCATTATGGACTTTTGAAGGGCTATTTGTGCATTTGGGGATGACCGGAGTTGATTTGGGGGATTATTGGTAGGCCCAATGAGGATGTGTATTCTACACCGGGTCGAATTTGTTGACTCCGAACTACTATTGTTGAGGGATGTGCTATTCGGCTAGAATTAATTTTATTCATATCGAATATTTTCTATGTGTTACTGTTGGTTGATTTCCCAATGCACACGCAAGTGTACGTGGTCGACAAGTAATATAGGA
>ML335700.1:0-39087 GCA_005239505.1 Nicotiana paniculata | reverse complement strand
ATATTTATAGCAAAAAATAGTATAGAATTTGGGTGTGGTCAAAAAATAGTTGTTCACAGGCGTATGTCCGGATTTGAATTTTGAGGTTTCTAAGTTGTTTTGGCTTGAATTGGTGAAATTTGGAAAATTGAAGGTTTGAAAGGTTGATGCTTTGACCAAGGGTTGCTTTGTTGATATCGGATTCAGATTGTGGTTTCGGGAGTAAGTATAGATCAGTTATGTCATTTGGGATATGCATGAAAAATATGAGGTCATTCGGAGTTGTTTAACCTTGTTCGGCATAAGTTTTGAAATTGGAAACTTGGATTAGTTCATTAGGCCTGAATTGATGTGTGATTCATATTTTTTATGTTGTCTGGTGTGATTTGAGGCCTCGAGTAGGTTTGTGTTATGTTTTGGGATTGTTTAGTGTGTTTGGATAGGGTCCCGATGGCCTCAGATGTGTTTCGGATGGGCTACGAGCCATTTCACCATGTTTGGATTAGGACTATTCAACATCGAACTGTAACCGTTAACCGAACCGAACTGATGGCTTATTGGTATCAGGTTATCGGGGTAAAGGATGGTGAAAGGATTGAGATTTTTTAATTAACGACTTAACAATTTGGGGACAGATTACTCAATTCTCTTATCAGATAAACCGTTAACCCCTTAAGAATTTTTATATTTATACTTTTACCCCTATGTATATAAAGTACTAGTTAGCCTTCACGGGTCAGCCCCACATCTTTCTTGTGGTGTTCAAGAGTTTCATATTCTACCCATATTTTTATTAAGATTACTCAAAACATTTGTTAGAGATTGTTGTATGTACTCCATGACAAGTCTTCATTAAGTAATATACTGAGGATTATGAATGGTAAGTTGAAATGATAAAAGCCAGTGAACTATGTAATTTGGCCGTTTTCTATTCACAAGACTAGGATTGTTCAAAAAATTTCTATTTAGATTAGCCGATAAACTGCCCGACAATTGTTATCCGATACCAATCTGCCATTTATCTTATTGGATGACTAGCGAATTACTATATTTATTATCTGATAATCGAAAAGTCGAACCGTTAAGTGTAATTATACGCCTATCATCCAGATAAGCACCCTTAGTTTGGACGATAGTTTCTGATGTTTGGTGCTTCTTTAATCACGATGCAACTAAGGCTTCACGTTTGCGGAGGCCTTTATGGCGTCTAGAAGGTTTGTACTTCGCGTTTGGGAAAATAGGGACACGTTCGTGAGGATTTGGGGAGGAAATGACCCACAATCTTCAGATGAGCTACGTGTTCGTGTTGAAGGGGAGACCGGCTGGGCATCCGGTTTTTCAATCTTCGTGTTTGCGGTAGGTGGAGCGCATTCGCATAGGCATATATTGGGTTGATCATCGCGTACGCGAATGGGATGTCGCGTTAGGGAAGGAGAGTGCAGCAGTTAGGTGAATTATTTCTTCACGGTCGCGAAGGTATGTACGCGATCGCTATATGTATACCTGTGCAGACCTATTTAATACTATATTTCGAGGGATCATATTTTGAGTTTGAGAGCTCAATTTTGGCGATTTAGGAGAGATTTTTTACGATTTGGATTAGTGTAAGTGTTATTGACTCAGATTTATTTATTTTTCATGATTCCAACCTTGAATTTAGTATTTGATTAATGAGTTGAATTGGATAAATTGGGGATTTTAGTAAAAACTTTTCTATAACATAAATTGATGATTTGAATTCTTATTTGAGATCGAAATTGGATAATTTTGGTATGATTGGACTCATATCGGAATGAGTGCTTAGAATTTGTGAGTTTTGTCGGGTTCCGAGGTGCGGGTCTGGGGTTGAATTTTTGATTTTACTTAAAGATCGAATCTTTATTACTCGGAATCGCTTCCTATGGCTTTTCTTTATGATATTAAGTTATTTTGTCTAGATTCGAGCCGTCCGTATGTGGATTTGTGAAGGAAGGGCTTACTAGCGGATTTATTTAGCTTGTTTGAGGTAATTATCTTTTCTAACTTTATTGGGGAAATTACCTTGTAGGATTTGGTCTAATTTCATTATTTGAATTATGTGAAAGACGTGTATATGAGGTGACAAGTGTGTACACAGGCTTATATGAGGAAATTGACTAGTTTAGACTTTAGACTCTTAGGCTATTAATATGCTTTTAATTGACGTTGTTGTTATAAAGAATATCTTTCATTGTTGAGTTATTTTCCGTTTCATTTGTTGTTGTTGAAATTCTTATACACATTGTTATTGAGCCGTGGGCTATATATTATTGTGCTATTGGTATTATTATTTTGGTAATGTTATGGCATATGGGCACGTGCGGTGTGAGTTGATTATTCTGTTATGATGAGAAGCGCATGCGGCGGCATAAGGGTGGTGATATTGATACGCATGCGGTGAGATAAGGGGGTTTTAAACGTGAGTTGCTAGTAAGGGGAATTACTTCATTTTTCAAGCACACGTAGAGAGATAAGATGCTAAAGCGCGTGAAGCTATTTCGGTAAAAAATATTTTAAAAATAAATGTAAGTCCCACGTGGCGTCATAAGGAAGATTTGTGATTTGTGACTTGTGAATTGTGATTATGAGTGTGGTGCCTCAGGGTGATTCTTATTGTAAATCTTGTGTAGGAAGGGCTTGCTGATTTGAACTGTTCTTGTTTTCCTTAATTTGTTTCACTTGTATTTTAAATGTGTTTGATTATTTTGTTGTTCACCATATGTTTACTCTTCTTGCCATTTATTGCTTTTACTTCCCGTTGTTAGCTTTATATTAATATTCTGCACGTGTTTTCATATCTAGTGAGTGTCTTGACTTGTACCTCGTCACTACTCCAACAAGGTTAGTCTTGATACTTACTGGGTACCGTTGTGGTGTACTCATACTACACTTCTGCCTATTTTTGTGCAGATCCAGGTATCTTGGAGCGTGTCGGACTCTAGCTAGTTGCTTTTGAGTTGTTGAGGAGACTTCAAGGTATACTTGCCATCCCGCTCGCAGGCCTCGAAGTCACCTTATGATGTTCTCTTTACTATTATTTATTTTCATTCCAGAACAATGTTGTATTTAGAAATTTCTAGTGTATTCAGCAAAGCTTATGACTCCGTTCTACCGGTTTTGGGGATGTATGACTATTGATCAGTTTTAGCTTTTATTATGTCATGTATCAGTTTAAGTTAATAGCTAAGTTATTTATTTCTGTTAAATTTTAAGCATATATTAGGCTTATCTAATTTTGAATACTAAGTGCCAACACGATCCTAAAGGTGAGATTTCGGGGTGGTGACACCTTTTCCACACAATGAACGGTCAATTTCATCTTGAAGCATAGATTCCCCCGAGAGATGTGTGATCCACTCCACCAAATTTCCCTTAGAACTCTCAGGAGCTTTGGACACATAAGTAGGCCTCTCACCCATTACCAACTCAAGAAGTACAACACCAAAGTTATAGACATCACCTTTAGAATTAATGAAGTGCTTCTGGTTTTAGTACTTAGTTAGGTTTTTTCTATGTAAACGGTTGAGTATGTCTGATACTTGCATGATCCCTTTAGTAGGTCAGGAGTACATGTTAGTGTCATATCAAAACCCTCTTCCCTCCTCCGTGTTAAACCTGTATTTCCTGAACAAACTAGAAAGGAGCATACCTATTGAAATCTTGTTCTTATATTTAGTAACAAGGTTTCCATGTATCCATATTACCACATTGGCCTCTTTGTTTTATAAAGGCCATTTGCACACTATCAAAACTCTTAATGGAACAATAAATTCAAGCTCACCTGAGCTTCAATGGTGAGAGGATCGTAACCTCCACGCCATGAAACAACCACAGTGAGAAATGATGAAGAAAGAGATAGGAGAACTTTCTAGAATTTCTCAAATCTATTATGAAAGAATGAGTGGAACCTCCACTATATACATTTGAAAAACTAGCTAGGAGAAATAAGCTAATGAATTAAGTCGGCTAACTGACTTCCTAACTAACTAGCTGATTGGTACATCTGTCAACTCCAAATAACTAATGACTCCACTAACTCCTAACTAACTGATCAAGTAACTAATATACATAATTAATCTTAACACCCCCCTCAAGTTGGAGGTGTGGTGAATACAGCCAACTTGCCTAATGTAACACTGTGTTTGATCCCAGTCAAGGCTTTAGTTAGGATATCTACGAGCTGATTGTCTGTTCTAATATGATGGAGAGAAATTAAGCTTGCTTGTAATTGATCACGTACAAAGTGACAATCTACATCTCTTTGCTTGGTCCTTTCGTGGAATACTGGGTTCTTTGCAATGTGCAAAGCAGATTGGCTATCACAAAAGACTGAAATAGGAAAAGAAAATGGGACAGTCATCTCTTCAAACAATCTGCTTAACCATACCAATTCCCCCACTACTTTCCTCAAAGCTTTGTATTCTGATTCTGCATAAGATAGTGATATGGTATTTTGTTTCTTATACTTCCAACTAATAGGACCATTACCTAGTAGAACTAGATAACCTGTGATGGACCTCCTAGAGTCTGGGCAGGCTTCCCAATAAGAGTCACAATGGGCCTTAACTGTGTGATCCCCATCCTTTGACATGAAAATTACCAAGGTAGGATCATTCTTTAGATATCTAAGCAAGTGAAATGCTGCTTTTAGATGAGGCTCTCTGGGCTCTTGCATGAACTGGTTTAAGTGCTGAACACTGTATGCTATGTCCAATCTGGTGTTGGTTAAGAAGTTTAGCTTGCCTACTAGTTTTTTGTAATAAGTAGGATCCTGCAGTATTGCCCCTTCCTTGGCATTCAGCTTTATAGTGTGATCCAAAGGTGAATATCAAGCCTTGTGTTCCAGACAATTGTACTCATTCAGCAAATCTAACACAAACTTTCTTTGTGATATGATAACCCCATCATATTTATACATAATCTCCAATATTAGAAAGTAATGAAGTTGTCCCAGGTCCTTGATCTTGAACTGTTCATGCATGAATGCTTTGAGTTGTGCAATCTCTTGCTGATTAGTCCCAGTCAATAACACATCATCCACATACACTGCAACATATACTGATGAACCTCCATTTTTTTTGTAGAAGAGTGTGTAATCATGCATGGAATGTGTGTATCCCCTTGAGCACAATGCTTCATTCAGTTTTGCATACCATTGTCTACTTGCTTTCTTCAAACCATAAAGGGATTCGTTTAATTTGTATACTAAACCTGATTTTTCTATAACTAGTCCAGGTGGTACTTGCATATACACCTCTTCATTGAGATCCCCATGGAGGAAAGCATTGTTCACATCCAACTGAGAGATGGACCAGCCTTTCTTAACTGCTGTAGCTATTAAGGCCCTCACTATTGTCATCTTTACAATTGGTGAGAAGGTTTCTGTATAATCTATTCATGCCTGCTAACTATAGCGTTTGACAACCAACCTGGCTTTGAACCTCTCAGTACTACCATCTGCTTTGTGCTTCACCTTGTATACCCATTTACAACCAATTGTCTACTTTCCAGGTGGCAACATTACTAAACCCCAAGTATGGTTGGAATATAATGCATCAATCTCCCATTTCATTGCAACTTGTCATGCAGGATCAATGGCTACCTCCTCATTTGATGATGGCTCCTTGTCATGACAAACATTTCTCACAAGAGTCTGACTATCAATTGTTAGTAGATCAAAGGCAATATGGCAGTTTACAGAAAATAAAGCATTTAAGGAGGCAGGGTTTGTTTTAAAGTAAGGAAGGGAATGAACATAATCCTGTAGGTAGAATGAAAGCTTGTGAGTTCTTTGTGACTGCCTTATTGATTGAGCTTGTTCTTCATGGGTCTGTTCAGTGTAGTGTTGTGATGATGTATCAGGTGGTGAGAGATAAGTGCTGCAAAAGGTGATGGAAGAGCTACATATGCAGGTGACATAGGATGTGATGTGTTGTCTACACTCCTTTGATCACTCAAGTTTTCAGGAGTCTGTGTGGCATTTGTATTGTCATAAGATTGTTCACTTAGGGACTCAATGAAGGGGATTGGATAGGGGACAGATGATTGAGAAGATTTGTTCATATTAACTCCAAAAGGAAAAATGGATTCATTAAACATCACATCTCTAGAGATATGGATTTTCCTAGTGGCTAGACTTAGAACCTTGTACCCCTTTGTGTTGAAAGGATATCCAACAAATACATGAGGTGTTGTTCTGGGGTTGAATTTATCCCTATGTGGTATTGGTACAGTAGGGTAACATATGCAGCCAAAGCTCTTTAGATGAGAGTACTTTGGCTTTCTTTTGTAAAATAATTCATATGGGGTTTGATTGTTGATAGAACTAGAGGGTAGTCTGTTTATTATATAAGTGGCACAAAGGACACACTCACCCCAACATCTTAGAGGTAGTTTGGATTGGAAGAGAATGGCTCTAGCTGTTTCAAGGAGGTATTTGTGTTTTCTCTCCACTACACCATTCTGTTGCGGTGTATATGGATAAGTTCTCTAATGAATGATCCCTTTAGACTGAAACAACATAGTTGTTTTTTTACTGGTGAATTCTAATCCATTGTCTGACCTTATGGACTTGATAGTTACACCAAACTGGTTTTCTACTACATTCATGAATTCCTTGATTATCTCAAAGGCATTGCTTTTGCTGGATATAAGGTGAGTCCAAGTGGACCTGCTATAATCATCCACCATGGTTACAAAGTACTTATATCTATCATATGTAGGAACATGATATGGACCCCATATATCAACATGTAAAAGTTTAACTATTCTGTTGGTTGTGCTGGTTTTCTGTGGAAATGGTAGTCTTTCTTGTCTGGCCATTGGGCAAATGGTGCAATTGAATGGTTGTTTGGGAGAGAAGTTGGCAGGTATAGAGGTAATATTCTTCATTTTGACAAAGGGGACATGTCCAAGTCTATTATGCCATAACACATTTACATTGTTTTCAACACAACAATGAGATAGTATGCTAGGAAATTCAAAAGATGGACTTATAAAAGAAGGTTGCTTTTCAATAGTTGCACATGAATTATTTACAATTGGAGAAGAGACACACTTATTGGTATGTAATGGTATATTTACAGCAGAATGAGAAGGACGGTGTGTGCTACAAGTGCAACAAGTAGAAATAGTAGGTAGTGTATGAGTGTTCTTTACTGTAGGGCTTGTATTATTGTTCTTCAGATATCTTGGGCATGGGATGTACAACCCATATTTCACTCTACCAATCACCAAATGCCTCTTAATTGAAGGGGCCTTCAGTATGCAATAATGTTTAACAAAAGCAACAAGACGATTGAGGCGAGAGGCCAAATAATGAACAGAGATCAAATTGTATCTAAAAGTAGAAACAAACATCACTTTATCTAGTGTGATCTTAGGAGTGAGAGTCACATTACCAATTTCTTCTACCTTTACCTTGTAGCCATTTATAAGTATAACTAACATCGGATAGGGTAAGGTTATTATGTTGGTTAGCAAGGATCTATTAAAGGTCATGTTGTTTGATGCCCCTGAATCTGTAATCCATGAATCAACTTTGTTCTTGAAACATTCACATGACATTTTACCAAAGTCAATTGAAGAAGTACAAGCTATCATACTTGCAAAGTTTATTGTTCCTGATATAATATTGGTTCCAATTGTGCAATCTCTTCCTCCTCCTAATTGAAACTGTTGCAGTAGGTTCACCAACTGACTATACTCCTCTTGGGTAAGACTTACACTCTGAACATTTCATGACCAACACATTTCTTAGTTTTAACAGGTTGAGTATAAGTAGTTGCTATGTGCATTGGCCACTGTTCTATTGCCTCTATTGAATTTTGTTACTGTGATTGTTGCTTGAATTGTAGTTATAGTTGAAATTTTGCCGACCATTTTGATTGAAACTGCTTTGATTGATGTTTGGATTCTGATTCCGACCAAAACTCTGTGGGTATCCATGAAGTTTATAACATTTCTCTTTGGTGTGACCCGGTCTCTTACAATAATCACAGAAGGGCCTAATACTGTTGTTGTGATTATTGCTGGTAGAATAGTTTGTTCTGAATTTCCAAGGTCTGATCGTGCCAGTATTCAAGGCTGATGAATCCAGAGTTAAATGGCCATTTGGTTTGATTTCTCTGTGCCTTTCCTCTTGAATCAGCAAAGAAAATGCTTGGGCAATTGAAGGAAAAGGATTATCATCAATATGCTGCCTCGAACTACAATGTATGTGTCATTCAATCCCATAAGGAATTGTATCAGCTCCTATCCTGCTAAGTTTTATGATTCCTCTCCTTAGCTCCACATGTGCAGTTGCAAGTGCAATGAGATTTGGCAATCAAGGTATTGAGTTCCTCCCATAACTTTTCATTTTTGTGTAATAACTGGTGACATCAAAGGCTCCTTGGGATAGATCATTGATTTCTTTCTGAATTTGGTATAGTTTTGTTCCATTTGTTTGGTCATATTGATCCTCAAGTTCTCTCCACAATTCGAATGCATATGCTACATACTCAACACTGTCTGCAATTTCCTTGGCCAAAGAGTTAAGATCCATGAAGTGACCATATCATCACACATTTCCCATAGACAAAATTTTGATGAATCTGGATCTGGTCTCTTGCATTCTCCGTTGATAAATCCCAACTTATTCTTCACAGATAATGCTCACATCACACCTCTTCTCCACGATCGATATCCAAATCTATCAAATGGGACATGGACCAAAGCTGCTCCAAGATCATCAAATGGATGCATATACAAAGGGCTGCTCATATCAACACTTGACTGATTAGGAGACTCAGTCATAGTCGGTGTGGATTGATTATCGTCTTTGACAATATTCATTTCATACAATACGAAATCTCTAAGCAACTTAGGGCTAGAAAAATAGTGATTATGAATTTAACAACAATTTCAAACAAGTACAGATTCAGAAGCAAAACATAACCTTTCGTCACAACTACAGTTTGAAATCAATGGAGAGATGAGTTTGCATGTGTGCGATCTAGTTCGAATTGTCACTGGCGAATGCAGAATTAGTAGATTCTCTGAAGCGAATCCAAATTGATGCTCTTCGCTCTGATACCATATCAAAACTCTTAATGGAACAGTAATTCGAAGCTCAGCTGAGCTTCAATGGTGAGAGTATCGTAACCTCCACGCCATGAAACAACCATAGTGAGAAATGATGAAGAAAGAGATGGGAGAACTTTCCAGAATTTCTCAAATCTACTATGAAAGAATGAGTGGAACCTCCACGATATACAATTGAAAAACTAGCTAGGAGAAATAAGCTAATGAACTAAGTCGGCTAATTGACTTCCTAACTAACTAGGTGATTGGTACATCTGTCAACTCCAACTAACTAATGACTCCATTAACTCCTGACTAACTGATCAAGTAACTAATATACATAATTAATCTTAACACATACTTACCAATATATATATACATACGTACATACATATATATATATATATATATATATATATATATATATATATATATATATATATATATATATATATATATATATATATATATGGAATCCCCTGGTGTCAGTTTGTAATTTACAACTATTTGTTCTATGACATTGATATTATTTGATATTGCATCTAGAAATCATGTTCGTAGAAGCCAATGCTTGTCTCCAGCCTTACATATTTCCTTTATATGTTGCTGAACTGAATAAGAACATCAACATGGAGCTTCAAGGGGTTAAAATCTAGTTTGGGGTTGGTTTGGTTGGTCGCCTTGCTTGAACACACACATCTGACTGCTAGGCTTTTGTCGCATCTGAAAGGTTCATGAAGGCCCAGAATACACCTGGTTTGCATTTAGGCTTGTTCAATTAATTATTTGAGCTTGTAATATTTTGATCTTTTTTTTTCTCATTTTCTTGATTGAATGTAATAACTTCTTTGTAAATAGACAGCTATGGGAGTGATAGTGAACATTTGAGGTTTGTGTGATGACCTATCTAGAGTTTTAAATCTTAATTCTGTGTTTTGAAACCTCAAATACCTTATTTTTAGCCTTTCTCGATTTGCATGCGCAGTGCAGTGTGTGTCTCTTTTCGGAAGGCTTTTATGTTAAATTCATATAATATGAAATTTTGCCTTAAAAATTCATTTGGATTGACTTCGGTCAATATTTTGAGTAAACAAACTCGGATCTGTGGTTTGAAGATCCCGATGGGTCCGTATCTTAATTTAGGATCGAGCGCATGCTCTAAATCATATTCGGAGGTCCCTAGCTCAAGTTATCGCTTTTTGTCGAAAATTGAAAATTTAAAGGTTTAATGACCTTAAAGAATTGACCAATGTTTGAATTTGTTAATACCGGGTTCGTATCTTGGTTCCGGAACTCGGTATAGGTCCATTACTAATCTTATAACTTGTCTGTCAAATTTGGTGAGAAACAGAGTTGGTTTGACGTGATTCGGACGCCCAGTTGTTAAAATAGAATTTTTGAAGTTTCATTGAAAATTTCATTTGATTTGGTGTCCGATTCGTAGTTCTAGGCATTATTCTTGTATTTTGATTACGCGAGCGAGTTTGTATGAGGTTTTTGAACTTATGTGCATATCTGGTTTGGAGCCCCGAAGGCTCGGGTGAGTTTCGAATAGCCTACGGATCTCAGTTCTTTGAAAACTTTGTTTTTTCTTAACTTTTGTTTGTTTCTGGTGTTCCTTCTTCGCGTTCGGGAAGGCACTCTCGCGAACGGAAAGAGTGAACTGGGCTGGGTGGGATTTCCTTCATTACGAACGCGATAGCTGGGTCATGAACGCGGAGCAATGGGAGGCCTTACCCTTCGCGAACCCGACCAACTTCTCGTGAACGCGTAGGCTTGTGGCCTGGGGAGGGGGTATCATTGTTTCTTCTATGCGAGCATTGGCTCGCGAACACGAAGTACAGGGGGAGTAACCTTCGCGAATGCGTGGGAGGACTCGTGAACGCGAAGGCCACTTGGGATGTTCACATCGCGAACGCAAAGAAGGCCTGACGACCATACCTTAAAACAATCCCAAAAACAAGATTTTGTTCATTCTTTCAAATTTTCAAACCTAGAAAACCATAGAGGCTTTCCTAAGAGGTCTTCTTCTCCAATTTGTTGATAAGTGATTCTAACCTACTTTCTTCCAATTACCCATCACATTTCATAAGATTTCCACCTATAATAGGGATTTAGGAAGAATTGGGTTTTTTTTCAAATTAGAGATTTTGACCTTAACTTGAGGTCGAATTCCAAAACATATTACATAATCGGACTCGAGAGTGAATGGGTAAATAGATTTTTGTCCGAACCTTGGGTTTTGACCAAGAGGGCTTAGGGTCGATGAATTTTTAGGAAAAAGTGTGGAAATCCTAATTTTATGCATTGAAATTGATTCCTTTAGCAATATTTGATATTATTGAGTCAATTATGGATCAATACGAGGGGTTTGGAGGCGGATTCTAGGGGAAAGGCCCCGGTAAGTCTCTGAGTTGACTGTGAAGTAAGGTAAGTGTTGAGTTTAATCTTGATTTGGGGGAACTAGGAACTCACGTACTGTGTGCTATGTTAATTCCATGTGTTGCGACATATATGCAGGGTGAGAAGTGTTTATACACTGTCGAATTACTTATTTTCCCTGATTTTCCATTTTTCCTTAATTAGTTTCTTCCATGCCGTAACAGTTATATGCTTTAAATGCCTTCCATGCTTTATTTGTTACTTGTTAGTCATTGTTCCTCGTGTTAAAAATGTTAGACCTTTCCATGTTTACATGACGCGCTGCTATTTGCCTTAATTGACTTAATTGCACATTTTTAATTGTCGTTTACTAGATTTGTCTTGCCGTGTAGTATAATATACATGAATCCCCAAGTTGGTACAAAGTTTCCTTTCTGGTTCCGCTTCATGTTCATCAATCATAGAGATTCTTGTGAGTTGAACTATTGATTTGATTGCACTTATTGGATAGTTGATACTGATATGGTAAGATAGGGTTGCACGTCGCAAAAGGTGAAATAAAGCTGAATTGATATGGTGGAATAAAGGTAAATTTGTACTGATATGGTGGGAACGGATTGCACGCCACAACATGTGAAATAAGAGTAGATTGATATAGTGATATAAGGGTGAATTGTGATACCGATTTTGTTATATGGTGGGATCCGATTGCGTGCCCGCACTATATATATATTTATGATTGTTGATATTGTTACGGTGGAATAAAGTAAGATTGTGTTGTACGGTGTGATCGGGTTGCACACTGCAACAACCTACGTGTTTCTATTTCCTTGAGTTGTGTTGGTTTTCTGTATTTTTATTTGAAACTCTAAGGATTGGTTATTCTAATCGTCACTGGTTTATTTCTTGAGGCTTTAGCTATCATCTTCAGTTAACTGTCTTATTTTTTTTCGTATTTTCTTCTCATTTTTTTATTATATACTGCGTACAGGTTGTGGTGTATGTGACATACCTTAGTCTTGTCACTACTTCGTCGGGGTTAGTGACTTACAGAGTACATGGAGTCGGTTGTACTCATACTACACTCTGCACTTTTTGTGCAGATTTTGGAGTCGGTTCTAGCGGCGGTTTTTAGCGTTCTTGGATTGGCCAGCTTTGTGGAGACTTGAGGTACAGCTGTTCAGCGTCCGCGGCTCCTAGAGTCCCCTTTCCTTTTATTTTGCTGTGTATTTTACTTCAGACAACTTTATGTTTTATCAGACCCTTATTTGCACTATTCTAGTAGCTCGTGCACTTGTGACACTAGGTCCAAGGTTGTATAAGATATTTTTGTTGTTATAGCTTCCGCACCTTACTTTTGTTTATTACAGTTATTTCAGTTTTTTCTCATTATTATTAAACTGTTGAAAAATGGATAAATCGTTCTAATGTTGGTTTGCCTAGCAAGTAAAACGTTAGGTGCCATCACAGTGCCAAAAGTGAAAATTCCGGGTCGTGACAGTTGGACTTTGTTTTGTTTACAAAGCATGCATATAGGAATATTTATACATTGAGAGTAGATAACATGTCTTTAGGTTTTAATATCTATGCGTGCGTTAAGATATCCTACCTGTAGGATCACATATGCCACTAACCTGCTTTATCTGTCTCACCTAGAAAACATATCTTTAGGATTTACTACTGCTTTAACATGTTCATATTAGAAATCATGCTTATAAGAGTTTAATCACATAACAATATATTTTTAAGAGTTTAATCATGCTTATAAGAGTTTAATCATATAACAATATATAAGAAAACATATATTTTTGCACTGATTTCAGCTTTTGTGTTAAAATGAAACATAAGAAATAGAGTTGGAGGGCCAAAATTGAACAAGGTTGAGATAAAGTGTCAAAATAAAAAATGGAGCCAAGTTAAATAGGTTGTAACTTGTATATGGTTTTGGCCTAATTACATTAATAAGGAGTTTGCTTTTTGCGACTATCTTCGTGGTTAACCTGACTTGATTATGTAGTTGATTTACAATCTTGACCACTTAGGAGTAATTAACAATCTAGCAACCTATAACATAGTTGGCCCAATCGTTCCACTTAGTTTGAGATTCGGCCGGGAACCATATTTATGGACCTCGAAGAGTGACTAACACCTTCTTTTGAGGTAATTTAAACTCTTAACCGATCTTTGATGACGTAAATTAGTTTAATCAAAGTTATTTGCAAATAAGTACCCTAACACACCTTAAATCATGACAAAATGGGGCGCTGACAGTTATGTGGTAGTTTTTAAACCGTTGTAATTTGTTTAATCTTGGTGTATAGCTCTTGACGTGAAAAGTTCTCCATTTCTACTTGTAAACTTCGTCTAACCCATCTCTATATAAGAGATGTTTGAACCACGCAAACGTTTATTTCCTTCATCCCATTACACTAAAGTGCTTGTCCTACTTCAAACTTTGGTATGCACATGTTTGACTAGTTTTTTACATACATAAAATTGGAGATTGTAGTGATTTTATGGGTATTTCATTGCCAAATTGATTACTCCATGTAAGGGAAAATATAAGCATATTAATTTATATGTGTGACTAGTTAGCATATGAACTTGGAATGCTTGGACGATGTTTACTTGTCATCCATAGGCATCTTTTCAACAACTATAAACACGTGGTTTATGTCACGATCCAAAATCCTAACTCAGGTTGTGATGGCGCCCAACACCGGAGTCAGGCAAGTCAACACTCAAATTACTAAAAATTTTCCATATTTAATTAAACATTCCAACGCGTAACAAGTTTTCGAAGCTTAAACAGTTAATGAAGAGGGTAATTNATACAGACCCGTAAACCAAAATATCTACCACGTGTGTGCCAGGAACTAGTGTCACAAGTCCTACGGGCATACCAACAGAATATACAAAAGATACAATAGAATTGTCCCACTGTCTGAAAGTAATAGACGGGAAATAACAAAAGAAGACTCCATAGTGCTGCCAAGGATCATCAAGAGCAGAAGCTCACCGTGAAGTCAGGTCCGACTATACTCAGAATCGAGCTCCGGTCTGATAACCAGATGCACCAACCTCAGAACCTCGTGTCGAACCTACTCTCCGGGTCAAGAATGTGCCCGAAACTCCGAACTCGTCTCCCAAGGACTCGAAACTTTTAGTAGCTAGGTCGTGGAGCTATTTTCCAAGCTTTCAAGGTCGTCTATGATGGAAGAAAATGGAGTGAAATGAATAAATCCCGTGTTTTAAAGAACTCACTGCCGACAGTGGTTCGGCACCTGCGGCTCAAGGACCGCACCTGCGGAACTGGGCTAGGGGGACAAAGCTCGCACCTGCAGAGAGGAGCCCGCACTTGCGGCTCCGCTCCTGCAGAACATGGTCCGCATCTGCGAGGAAAGGGCAGCTCACCTGAAGCCGTACCTATGAGGCTTGGGATTGCAGGAGCGGTCCCGCACCTGCGACTGGGCAACCGCACCTGCGGTCACACCAGATCAGGTGCACCAACAACTGCTTCAGCTGATTTTTGGCCTCGTTTGGTGCCTGAGAGGCACCTAGGTCCACCCGAGCCCCCGTCCAAATATACCAACAAGTCCCAAATCATAATACAGACTCGCTCGAGCCTTCGGAACACCCAAAACAATGCTAAAACTCAAAATCACACCTCAAAACCCTAGAATCAAACTTAAGAACTTTAAGTTCTTGAATTCGCTAGCAATGCGCCTAACCGACCTATACTACTCGGAATGACCCCAAATTTTGCAAGCAAGTCATAAATGACATAATGGAACTATTCCTGGTCTTGGAATACCGTTCGGGCCTTGATAACACAAAAATACGTCCCAAACCACAATATAAACCTAAGGAAACTCTTATTTCGATATTGGGCACCGAAACGCTCCCGAGTCATCCAAAACCCATTCCGGACATACGCCCAAGTCCGTAATTATCATATGAAGCTACCGGAATCGTCGGAACTCGATTCTGAGGTCGTTTACTCAAAATGTTGACCGAAGTCAAACTTGGCCAAAAAGGCCAACCTTAAGGAACCAAGTGTTCCTATATCACTCTAAACACTTCCGAATACTGAACCACCCGTCCCCATAAGTCATAAATCACAATAAGTCGCTACGGGAAGTTTCATTTAGGGTAACGGGGTACGATAACGCAAAAATGAGCGGTCGGATCGTTACATTCTCCACCTCTTAAACAAATGTTCGTCCTCGAACGGGTCCAGAATCATACCTGAAGTACTGAATAAGTGTGGATATCTGCTCCGCATGTCCTCCTCGAACTCCCAAGTCGCCTCCTCGACTGGTTGGCCCCTCCACTGAACCTTTACAGAAGAAACTCTCTTGGATCTTAACTGGTGATCTTGCCTATCAATAATAGCAACTGGCTCCTCCTCGTAGCCCAACCTCTCATCCAACTGAATAGTGATGAAATCAACCACATGAGAGAAGTCGGCGTGGTACCTCCGGAGCATGGATACATGAAAGACCGGATGAACTCCTGATAAACTGGGAGGTAAAGCAAGCTCATAAGCAACCTCTCCAACTCGCCTCAACACCTCGAAAGGACCTATAAACCTCGGGCTCAGCTTGCCCTTCTTCCCGAACCTCATAATACCCTTCATTGGAGAGACCTTCAACAAAACTTTATCTCCCTCCATAAATGATACATCACGCGCCCTTTGATCTGAGTAACTCTTCTGCCTAGACTGTGCTGTGCAGAGCCTCTCCTGAATCAGCTTCACCTTCTCCAAAGCATCCTTCACCAGGTCGGTGCCCTATAACTTAGCCTCGCTAGGCTCAAATCACCCGATAGGAGAACGACATCGCCGACCATACAAAGCCTCAAATGGTACCATCTCAATGCTGGACTGATAACTATTATCTTGATTGTCTTGAGTTCCAAACTCTCTGAACCTTGACTTCTGCGGTCGCACAATTATTGTGCGGTCCACACTTTGCATTACAACACCATCAAATTTTCTTCTTGTTCTACGACACAGACAGAATTTTGCGGTCCGCACTTTAACCTGTGCGGCCGCAGTTCTTGAGTTCTGCGGACCACACAATTCTGGGTGCGGCGACTAATTTGATTTCTGCGGCCGCACAATTATAGTGCGGTCCGTAGATCTTGATTGTCTTGAGTTCCAAACTCTCTGAACCTTGACTTCTGCGGTCGCACAATTATTGTGCGGTCCACACTTTGCATGTCAAATTTTCTTCTTGTTCTACGACACAGACAAAAATTTGCGGTCCGCACTTTAACCTTTTTGCTTGATTTTTGTCGTTGTTCAAAATCACTCTTTCTTAACTTGAATTTCATCACTTTGGCTCATTTTCCATTAATCCTGCAAGTAAGCATATTTCATCAATTTTCGAGAATACTTTTAAGCATTATTGAACTAAAATGAAAGTTAAAAGGCGAAAATAAGTAGTCAAAACCCCTACTTATCAAGTAGTTCAATCTATTGAATGAAACTTTAAATTTTAATCTTACGTTCTAAAACATAAACTTGTTCATCGAATTTCAATAATTCAATATACGATTCAATGTCCAAATCTACTCCAAATGAGCTCAAATTGAAAGCATAAATTTCAAATATCACAAACAATAAATTTCAATTATCAAATTGTCAAAAGAACACAAAAGTTAAAAAACTCGTTTTGCAACTAAGAAGAAAAAAGGAGGAAGAAGAAGAAACTCAAAGCACAAAAAAGAAGAAAACAACAGTAAAAAGGCTCACAAATCATGATTAACCCGTTTAATTAAGCAATTTAGTTACACCCTTTTTTTAACCCGCTTTAACTAAAGTTTGTTATTTACCATAACTAAATGAGTTTTCTTTACAAATTATATATATTCCCCTTTAAAAGGCTCTCAAACCATGATTAACCTCTTCAATTAAGGAATTTAATTACACTCTTCTTTTTTCTCTCTCCTCTCCTCTCTCCCTCCTCCTCCTCCTGCTCTTCTTCTTCTTCTTCTTCTTTGTGCTGTCATTTTTCCCTTAGAGTGAACCAAATTATAGTACAACGTCATCAAATTGAATTCAACGATCATGTTTTCTAACTAATTCATAATTCCATCTTGGGTTATTTCTCTACTTAAAAAATAATTGAAATCTCAGTCCAATTTATCTTTTAAAAAAATATACGGAGAATGTGAAGAATTCAAATAAAGACAAATGCATACAGAAGATTCAATCAAATTAAATTAATTAGTTTTCTTACATCATCTTCCTTCTCAATTATTGATATTTATGATTATTTCATTTTTCTTTGTTATTATCTCACATATTTTAATCAAAGGGGGATTTTAACGGTTCTTGCTTCTGATCAAGCCACAAGCATATGCAGTCACTAATAACTTTCTCTTCTTCTACAACAACATACAATTTAAATATAAATTCTATACAATTATTCGTATATTAGACAGCTTATATATAATTTATTTACAACTTTCATACAATATTAATATAAAATAATACAACTACAACAACAAACAACTTAAATATAATTTTTGTACTACTATAACACAAATTTAAACAATTTTGATACATATAATTTTAATACAATTTTGATCCCGCAATCAGGGCTCGAGCCATCCCTGGAAGTTGTTCGCAGGGCCGAATCGATGTCAAGGAGATCGAACGAAAATGAATCAGGGACCGATCCCGCAATCATGAAGATGCTTGAGGAATTAACAAAATGATTTGAATAAGGGTAAAAGAAGATTAAAGCAAATGGAAAGAAGCTTGAAACCTATAATTCCACCGTTGATCAAATCCTGGGGGATCCATCGATATTGAACGGTTGGGATATAAAGAACTTCGTACAAAAGCCCTTCCCCCTGAGCGCGACTCCTAAATCGATTCCCAAGAAGTTCCGCATGCCAGAAATTCCCAAGTATAATGGAACAACCGACCCAACGAGCATGTCACTTCTTACACATGTGCGATTAAGGGGAATGAACTGTAGGATGACGAGTTCGAGTCTGTATTACTGAAGAAATTCGGGGAGACCCTATTTTCGTGCCCCCTTTTTCCTCGCGAAGTCCGGGTTTCGACATTTCGGGACAACACCCTTCCTTTTGGGACGGGGCATGGGATTTGAAGAGTCGCTACCTAACGGATTAGGGTGTGTTAGGGCACCTAAAGAAAATAACTTATAAACCGATTTACATCACCAGAGATTGGGTAAGGGCTCGAAATTATCATAAGGGGAAGGTGTTAGGCACCCCTCGAGGTCCACAATGGTGGGTCCCGGCCAAACTCAGTTTAAGAGAATTAGTTTTTGAAGGAAATAAATCAGTTTAAACATATATAGATTACTTTAAAACGGGAATTAAAGGGGTCCTATGTTTATTAGCCTATAGGATCACTTCTATGCAATACTCGATAACCTTCCTCAAATTGAGGTGTTACCTATAGCATTAGCGCACAGGTCATCATCTCCTTTACTACCCAATTACCCTCCCCTTTATTAATTATTACCTAAGCGTTCTAATAGTATCCAGTACGTACCTTATGCGTGCAGTAATGACCCGACCGGTTGTTTTGTGTTATCGGACCCCGTTCCCCTGAATGAAACTTCTCATAGCGGCTTATTATGATTTATGACTTGCGGGGACTGGTGGTCCGGGATTCGGAGGTGTTTAGAGTGCTATAGGAACATTTGGTTCCTTAAGGTTGGCCTTTAAGGCCAAGTTTGACTTCGGTCAATATTTTGAGTAAACGACCTCGGAATCGAGTTTCGTTGGTTCTGGTAGCTTCGTATGATGATTTTGGACCTGAACGTATGTTCGGAATAGGTTTCTGATGACCCGGGAGCGTTTCAGCGCCCAATATTGAAATAAGAAGTTCCTTAAGTTCATATTATGGTTTGGGTCTTGTTTTTTTTGTTATCGAGGTCCGAATGGAATTTTGAGACCGAAAATAGTTCTGTTATGTCATTTATGACTTGCCTGCAAAATTTGGTGTCATTCCGAGCAGAATAGGTCGGTTCGGCGCGTTGTTAGCGAAGTCTAGAAAACTTAAGTTCCTAAGTTTGGTTCTTGGGGTTTTGAGGTGTGAATTTTAGTTTTAGCGTTGTTTTGGGTGTTCAAAAGGCTCGAGCGAGTCCGTATCATGATTTGGGACTTGTTGGTATATTTGGACGGAGGCTCGGGTAGGCCCAGGTGCCTCCCGGACACCACACGAGGCCAAAAACCAGCTGAAATAGCTGCTGGTGCACCTGTTCTGGTGTGACCGCAAGGTGCAGTTGACCAGTCGCAGGTGCGACCCTCAGTGGTCTGGCCAATTCTCGCGGCGTGGAAAAAGTTCCGCAGTAGCGGAGCCGCAAGTGCGGTCTCCAATCCGTATGCAGGCCCAGACTCCCCAGTCCATTTCTGCAGGTGCGAGCTTTTGCTCGTAGGTGCGAGACCACAGGTGCGGTCCTCGAGCCGCAGGTGCAAAAACACTATTCAGACAGTGTATTTTTATACACGAGTTTTAATTCATTTTTCTCATCTTCTTCTTCTTCCTTGGGGCGATTTCCACCATTTTAAAGGGGCAAACGACTCGGTTATTGAAGGTAAGTAAATTCTACTCTAATATTGGCTTCATGGATGAATTCCTAGTTAAGTTTAATCACATAATTAGTGAAAAATCAAGAATTGGGTAGTAACTTAGGGCTTTCGATAATTTGAGAATTTACCTGTAAATTAGCTATGTAATCAAGTAAAAATCGTATATTAATGATCCTTAGGCTTGGGGTGAGTGTTTCCTTCAAGAATTATTGGAATCTGAGCATGCGGGCCCAGGGTCGGATTTTAGATTTTCTTCAAGAATGGTGACTTTGGCTAAGTTATAGGAGAATTCCATGTTGTGAATATAAATTAATGTATTTGTATAACATTTGGCTAGTTTCGAGTCCTCGGGTGTAGAGTTCGGAGTTTCGGGTGCGTTCTTGGTCCGGGGAGTAAATTCAACGCAAGGTGAGTTCCTTTCGAACCTTGTAAGGGGGAATTGTCCCCCTAGGTGATTAAATGCTATATGTGATAATTTGCAGGGGCTACGTACGTACAAAGTGACAAGAGTCTGTACGTAGCGGCTATTACTATTATGTCCGGGTAGTTAGGCCCACATCATGCCTTGTGTTTTACTTAATATGAACTATGTGCTTAATGAATTAATGTTACATGTTTCTTATTTCCCCGAAGTTAAGGAATTTGAGAAAAACATGTAAGAATTGTTCACTGGAAAGTATTCTCTTTTAAAAGGAATAATGTGTGTGCATGTGACCGCTTCACAATTTACATTTCGCGAGCGGAGTGTGATTTCCCCCACTCTTATGGGAACAGGCCGTATGCCACGGATGATTGAGAGATGCACATTTGGTACGGTCCATTCGATCCTCGACAGTGCATAGAGAGGTTTGAGAGATGCACTTTTGGTACGGGCCGTTCGATCCTCGGCAGTGCATAGATGTGAGTACTTTGTGGAGAGGTGCACTTTTGGTATGGGCCATTCGATCCTCGGCAATGCACGAACATGACTATCTTATGACTCCGACCGATTTTCCTTACCTTGCATGCATATGATTTATTTGTTACTAAATTCATGGATTTTGATCTGACAGTTATTTGAGGAAAAGTGAAGTGGTAATTGTTTATTTATTCCATGTATTCTTACTGGATTTCAGTACCTTACATATATACTTGTTGCTTCACTGTCTTTACATGCCTTCCGTTTCCATTATATTATGTAAATTATACTGTTGGACCTTAGTGAGTGTCATGTCGACCTCTCGTCACTACCTCTTCGAGGTTAGGCGTGATTAATTGTTTATTTATTCCCACTATTCTTCCTAGATTTCAGTACCTTACATATATACTTGTTGCTTCACTGTCTTTACATGCCTTCCGTTTCCATTATATTATGTAAATTATACTGTTGGACCTTAGTGAGTGTCATGTCGACCTCTCGTCACTACCTCTTCGAGGTTAGGCGGGATACTTACTGGGTACATATATATTTATGTACTTATGCTGCACTTCTGTACTTAATTGTACAGGTTTTGAGGCTGGTGGTTTTGGTTATCCGACCGGAGCTTGACGTATATTCTGGACCTGACTCCACGGTGAGCTGCCTCCCTTGGCGATTCTCAGCAGTACTATGGAGTTATCTTTTGTTTATTTCTGTCTACTTCTTTCAGAGAGTAGTACAATTTGTATCATCTTTTGTATATTCTACTTGTTCGCCTGATGACTTGTGACACTAGTTCCTGGCACACACATAGTAGACTCTTTAATTTGGGACTGTATATATTGGTTCATGATCATTGTGGCTGTATTTATTTAAGTTGGTTAATGTTTCCGCTTTTATTTAAATGATCTAAGCTTAAAATTTTGGGAATATGTGGGGTTGGTATGCCAAATAAGGATAATCTCGTTAGTAAACAACTGTTGTCTTGCCTGACTCTGGTGTTGGGCGCCATCACGAGTTGTGTTGGATTTCTGGTCGTGACAATATGGTATCAGAGCACTAGGTTCACGTAAGTCTCACGAGTCAAGGGCAAACCCAGTAGAGTCTTGCGGATCGGTACGGAGACGTCTGTACTTATCTTCAGGAGGCTATAAGGTGTTAGGAAATCTCTCTTTGTTCTTATTCTATCGTGCAGTCGATGATTTACTAAATTCATTCTTCTATTCTCTCACAGATGGTGAGGTGCGTGCGTCCGATGTTCCAGACCCGGGAAGGGCCGCTACCCCTGCTGTCCGAGGCCACGACAGAGGTCGAGGGAGGGCACCGGCCCGTGGTAGGGGACGAGGGCGTCCTAGAGCTATTCCGGTCCCGCCACCAGAGGACCCTATTATAGAGGAGCAGAGTGAGGTGCCTCCAGCAGATCCTGCACCAGTAGACTTTATGATGGCGCCAGGCTTCCAGGCAGTCATGGGTCGTATGATGAGATTTATGGACACTATGTCCCAAGCTGGTTTAGTTCCAACAGATCCTGCCACTTCTCAGGCGGGAGGGGGAGTCCAGACCCCTACTGCCCAGGCTTCAGGATTGACAACAGCATTACATCATACCCCGGGTACGGTGCCCGTGGGTGGGGTCCAGCCTGTTGCAGCGGCACCTGAGCCTAGACCAGCTGCGGATGAAGATTCGCAGAAGTTATTGGATAGATGGACCCGATTGCACCGTCCACTCTTTGGGGGTGAGCGAGGCGAGGACTCCAGGATTTTGTGGATAGGTGCAGGGACAGACTGCACAACATGAGGATACTAGAGTCCCATGGAGTAGATTTCACTACCTTCCAGTTGGAGGGCAGAGCTCGTAGGTGGTGGCAGTCCTATATTCTCAGCAGGCCAGCAGATTCTCCTCCTGTCACTTGGGACAGTTGACGTAGATGTTTCTGGACAGATATATCCCACCCTCTTAGAGGGAAGAACTGCGGTATCAGTTTGAGCGGCTAGAGCAGGGGCAGATGTCAGTGACAAATTATGAGACCAGATTTTCAGAGTTGTCTCGCCATGCCTCATGATACTACCTACTGATGTATAGAGGGTGCAGAGATTTGTGGATGGGTTGCACCTAGGTATTAGGGCCACCATGGCCCGAGAAGTGGAGCTGGGTACTCCTTATCAGCTCGTGGTAGAGATTTCTCGCAGGATCGAGGGGTATCGGTCGAGGAGCAGGGAGAAGGGACAGCAGGATAAGAGGGCTAGATTCTCTGGAGATTTTAGAGGTGCCCCAGCTAGGGACAGGGGTCAGTATAGCAGTGGTCATCCCAGCAGTCCTTTATATTCAGCACCTCTACCACGTCCCCGAGGTATTCAGTGAGGCCTCATTTCAGCGTCATGCCAGAGTGTTCCTACCATCCTCCAGCCATTCAAAATTCACACAGTGGTTATCCCAGTCATCCGAGATCCTCCGACCCTTACTTCAGTGCTATGCCAGAGGGTTCTCATCGCCCTCCGACCATTCAGGGTTCTTCTTCGGGGCAGCAGACTATGGTACCTAGGAGTTGTTACGAGTTTGGAGAGCCAGGTCATATGAGGAGGCAGTGTCCCAGGTTTCGAGGCAAGGCCGTGCAACAGGGTTATTAGCCGATGGGTCTGGCACCAACAGTTCGGCCACTTAGAGGTGGAGGACAGGTCGGTAGGGGTGGTCCTAGAGGTGGAGGACAGTCAGGGGGAGGTCAGGCAGCTCCTGTTCACTCTGGTAGAGCTTAGTCTTCCGGTCCTCCAGTCAGATTCTACACCATTCCGGCCAGATCAGATGCAGTGGCCTCAGACATCGTGATCACATGTATTATTACAGTATGTGATAGAGAGGCATCAGTGTTATTTTATCCAGGATCCACTTATTCCTATGTTTCGGTCTTATTTGCTCATTTTCTGGATGTCCCTCGTGAGTCATTGGGTTCACCTATTTATGTGTCCACTCCCATGGGCGACTCTATAGTTGTAGAACGGATTTTCCGGTCCTGTGTAATTTCATTTTGTGGGTTCGAGACTCGAGCGGATAACTTAATGCTCGACATAGTTGATTTAGAGATTATTTTAGGCATGGATTGGCTATATCCTTATCATGTCATGCTAGATTTCCATGCCAAGGAAGTTACTTTAGCCATGCCCGAGTCGCCTAGGTTGGAGTGAGAGGTTCCTCAGTTAGTACAACCAGTCGGGTTATTTCATTCTTGAAGGCTCGACATATGGTCGAGAAGGTTTGTCTGGCCTATTTTGCTTATGTGCGGGACACCACCGCCGAGTCTCTTTGACGATTGATTCGGTGCCAGTTGTTCGAGAGTTTGCTGATGTATTTCCTTCAGATCTTCCAGGCATGCCTCCAGATTGTGATATTGATTTCTGCGTTGATTTAGCTCCAGACACCCAGCCTATATCTATTCCTCCGTACCGTATGGCTTCGAAAGAGTTGAAGGAGCAGCTTGAGGATTTGTTAGATAAGGGGTTCATCAGACCGAGTGTATTGTCGTGGGGTGCTCCAGTTCTATTTGTGAAGAAGAAGGATGGGTCTATGCGGATGTGTATTGATTACCGCTAGTTGAACAAGTATCCTTTGACGCGCATCAATGATTTGTTTGACCAGTTGCAGGGTGCTCGCGTGTTTTCTAAGATTGATTTGAGATCGGGGTATCATCAGTTGAGGATTCGGGCTTCAGATGTTCCGAAGACTGCTTTTTGTACGAGATATGGCCATTATGAGTTCTTGGTGATGTCCTTTGGTTTGACTAATTCTCCAGTGGCGTTCATGGACTTGATGAATAGAGTGTTCAGGCCGTATATAGATTCCTTTGTCATTGTCTTCATTGATGACATTTTGATTAAATCCTGTAGCCTGGGGGAGCACGAGCAACATCTGAGAGTTGTGCTCCGGACTTTGCGGGAACAGAAGCTATCTGCTAAATTCTCCAAGTGTGATTTTTGGTTGGATTCCGTGGCATTATTTGGACATGTGGTATCCGGAGAGGGTATCAAGGTTTCTCCTCAGAAGATCGAGGCAGTTTAGAGTTGGTCACGTCCTACTTCAGCTATAGAGATCAGGAGCTTTTTGGGCCTAGCAGGCTATTATCATCGATTTGTGGAGGGTTTCTCTTCTATTGCAGCTCCATTGACTAGATTGACTTAGAATAATTCCCCGTTTCGATGGTCTGACGAGTGTGAGGCGAGCTTTCAGAAGCTCAGTATAGCATTGACCTCAGCACCAGTTCTAGTATTGCCTTTTAGTTCTGGGATGTATACAGTATATTGCGACGCTTCGCGCGTTGGCTTGGGGTGTGTATTGATGCAGGAGGGGAGAGTTATTTCTTATGCTTCGCGCCAGCTGAAGGATGATGAGAAGAATTACCTTGTGCACGATTTAGATTTGGCGGCGATTGTTCATGCTCTTAAGATTTGGAGGCACTACTTGTATGGAGTGTCCTGTGAGGTTTATACAGACCAACGTAGCTTGCAACACTTGTTCAAGCAGAAGGATCTTAATTTGAGGCAACTACAAATGGCTTGAGCTGTTGACGGATTATGATATCACCATTCTTTATCACCCGGACAAGGCAAATGTGGTAGCAGATGCTTTGAGCAGGATGGCGGAGAGTATGGGTAGCTTGGCTTATATTGCAGCAGAGGAGAGACCTCTAGCCTTGGACAGTCAGTCCTTGGCCAATCGCCTGGTGAGATTAGACCTTTTAGATCCTCGTCGAGTTTTATCACATGTGGTTGCTCAGTGTTCGTTATTGGGGGAGATTAAGGCCCGACAGTTCTATGATCCGTGCTTAGCAGAGCTTCAGGAGACAGTGGTTCAGGGTAGGGACAAGGAGGATACTGTTGGCGAGGATGGTGTTCTGAGACTTCAGGGCCGCTTATGTATTCCTAATGTTGATGGAATGAGGGAGAGGATTCTAGAGGAGGCACACAGTTCTCGGTATTCTATCCATCCTGGTGCTACAAAGATGTATCGTTACTTGAAGCAGCATTACTGGTGGAGGCGGATAAAGAAGGACATTGTGGAGTATGTGACTAGGTGTCTTAATTGCCAGCAGGTGAAGTATGAGCACCAGAGGCCAGGAGGCCTACTTCAGCAGATGCCCATTCCTGAATGGAAATGCGAGCGCATCACTATGGACTTTGTGGTTGGGTTTCCTCGGACCTTGCGGAAGGTTGACGCGGTTTGGGTCATTGTGGATAGGTTGACCAAATCGGTGCATTTCATTCCAGTAGCTACTACTTATACTTATGAGAGGTTGGCTAGATCTACATTCGGGAGATAGTCTAATTGCATGGTGTGCTGGTGTCCGTCAAATCAGATCGAGGCCCTCAGTTCACCTCGCACTTCTGGAGGGCATTGCATAGTGAGATGGGTACCCAGATAGACCTCAGCACGACATTTCACCCTCAGACTGATGGTCAGTCGGAGCATACAGTTCAGATATTGGAGGACATGCTCAGGGCTTGTGTGATTGACTTCGGAGGTCAGTGGGACCATTTCTTGCCTTTGGCCGAGTTTGCTTACAATAATAGTTATCAGTCCAGCATTGAGATGTCACCATTTGAGGCTTTGTATGGTCGACGATGTCGTTCTCCTATCGGGTGGTTTGAGCCTGGCGAGGCTAAGTTATATGGCACCGACCTGGTGAAGGACGTTTTGGAGAGAGTGAAGTTGATTCAGGAGAGGCTCCGCACAGCACAGTCCAGACTGAAGAGCTACGCGGATCAAAAGGCGCGTGATGTATCATTTATGGAGGGAGATAAGGTCCTGTTGAAAGTCTCTCCTATGAAGGGTATTATGAGGTTTGGGAAGAAGGGCAAGTTGAGCCCGAGGTTTATAGGTCCCTTCAAGGTTTTGAGGTGAGTTGGGGAGGTTGCTTATGAGCTGGCCTTGCCTCCCAATTTATCGGGAGGTCATATAGTTTTTCATGTATCCATGCTCCGGAGGTACCACGCCGACATCTCTCACGTGGTTGATTTCAGCACTATTCAGTTAAATGAGAGGTTGGGCTACGAGGAGGGGGCAATTTTGTTATTATTGATAGACATGACCGCCAGTTGAGGTCCAAGAGAGTTTCTGCCGTAAGGGTCTAGTGGAAGGGCTAACCAGTTGAGGAGGCGACCTGGGAGTCCGAGGAGGATATGCGGATAAGATATCCACACATATTGAGCACTTCAGGAATGATTCTAGACCCGTTCGAGGACGAACGTTTGTTTAAGAGGTGAAGAATGTAACAACCGGACTGGTCCTTTTTCGTTATCAGACCCCGTTCCCCTAAATGAAACTTCCCATAGCGTCTTTTTATGATTTATGACTTGCGGGGACTGGTGGTCCGGAATTCGGAGGTGTTTATAGTGCTATAGGAACATTTGGTTCCTTAAGGTTGGCCTTTAAGGCCAAGTTTAACTTCGGTTAACATTTTAGGTAAACGACCTCGGAATCGAGTTTCGTCGGTTCTGGTAGCTTTGTATGATGGTTTCGGACCTGGGCATATGTTCGGAATGGGTTTTTGATCACCCGGGAGCATTTCGGCGCCCAATATTGAAATAAGAAGTTCCTTAAGTTCCTATTGTGGTTTGGGACGTGTTTTTTTGTTACTGAGGTCCGAACGGATATTCGAGACCGGGAATAGTTCCTTTATGTCATTTATGAATTGCCTGCAAAATTTGGTGTCATTCCGAGTAGTATAGCTTGGTTCGGCGCGTTTTTAGCGAAGTCTAGAAAACTTAAAGTTCCTAAGTTTGGTTCTTGGGGTTTTGAGGTGTGATTTTTAGTTTTAGCGTTGTTTTGGGTGTTTCGAAGGCTCGAGCGAGTCCGTATCATGATTTGGGACTTGTTGGTATATTTGGACGGGGGCTCGGGTGGGCCCAGGTGCCTCCCGGACATCACACGAGGCCAAAATCCATCTGAAATAGCTGCTGGTGCACCTATTCTGGTGTGATCGCAGGTGCAGTTGACCAGTCGTAGGTGCAGGACCGCACCTGTGGTCCCAGCCTCGTAGGTGCGACCCCTAGTGGTCTGGGCAATTCTTGCAGGTGCGTACAAAGTTCCGCAGGAGCGGAGCCGCAGGTGCGGGACCAGGCTCCCCAGTCCATTTCTGCAGGTGCGGTCCTCGATCCACCGGTGCAAAAACACTGTTCAGACATTGTGTTTTTATACACGGGTTTTAATTCATTTTTCTCATCTTCTTCTTATTCCTTGGGACGATTTTCACCATTTTAGAGGGGAAAACGACTTGGTTATTGAAGGCAAGTAAATTCTACTCTAATGTTGGCTTCATGCATGAATTCCTAGTTAAGTTTAATCACATAATTTTTGAAAAATCAAGAATTGCGTAGTAACTTAGGGCTTTCGATAATTTGAGAATTTAACCCGTAAATTAGCTATGGAATCAAGTAAAAATTGTATATTAATGATCCTTAGTCTTTGGGTGAGTGTTTCTTTCGAGAATTATTGGAATCCGAGCATGTGAGCCCAGGGTTGGATTTTAGATTTTCTTCAAGAATGGTGACTTTGGCTAAGTAATAGGAGCATTCCACGCTGTGAATATAAATTAATGTATTTGTATAACATTTGGCTAGTTTCGAGTCCTCGGGTGTAGAGTTCGGAGTTTCGGGCGCGTTCTCGGTCCGGGGAGTAAATTCGACGCAAGGTGAGTCTCCTTTCTAACATTGTAAGGGGGAACTGTCCCCCTAGGTGATTAAATGCTATATGTGATAATTTGTGGGGGCTACGTACGTACAAAGTGATGAGAGTTCGTACGTAGCGACTATTAATATTATGTTGGTTAGTTACACCTACATCATGCCTTGTGTTTTACTTAATATGAACTATATGCTTAATGAATTAACGTTACATGTTGCTTATTTCCCCGAAGTTAAGGAATTTGGGTAAAACTTGTATGAATTGTTCACTGGAAAGTATTCTCTTTTAAAAGGAATAATGTGTGTACATGTGACCGCTTCACAATTTACATTCCGCAAGCGGAGTGTGATTTCCCCCACTCTTATGGGAACGGGTCGCACGAACGGCGGATTGAGAGATGCAATTTTGGTACGGGCCGTTCGATCCTCGGCAGTGCATATATGTGAGTACTTTGTGGAGAGGTGCACTTTTGGTACGGGCCGTTCGATCCTCGGCAGTGCACAGACATGACTATCTTATGACTCCGGCCGGTTGTCCTTACTCTACATTCGTATGATTTATTTGTTACTAAATTCATGGATATTTATCTGACAGATATTTGGGGAAAAGTGAAGTGGTAATTGTTTATTTATTCCCAGTATTCTTCCTGGATTTCGGTACCTTACATATATGCTTGTTGCTTCACTGTCTTTACATGCCTACCGTTTCCATGATATTCTGTAAATTAAGCTGTTGGACCTTAGTGAGTGTCATGTCGACCTCTTGTCACTACCTCTTCGAGGTTAGGCTGGATTAGTTGTTTATTTATTCCCAGGTTTCTTCTTGGATTTCAGTACCTTACATATATACTTGTTGCTTCACTGTCTTTACATGCCTACTGTTTCCATTATATTCTGTAAATTATACTGTTGGACCTTAGTGAGTGTCATGTCGACCTCTCGTCACTACCTCTTCGAGGTTAGGCGGGATACTCACTGGGTACATATATATTTAAAGTACTCATGCTGCACTTCTGTACTTAATTGTACAGGTTCCGAGGCTGGTGCTTCTGGTTATCCGACCAGAGATTGACGTATATTCTGGACCTGACTCCACGGTGAGCTGCCTCCCTTGGCGATTCTCAGCAGTACTATGGAGTTATCTTTTGTTTATTTCTGTCTACTTCTTTCAGACAGTAGTATAATTTGTATCACCTTTTGTATATTCTACTAGTTCGCCTGATGACTTGTGACACTAGTTCCTGGCACACACATAGTAGACTCTTTATTTTGGGACTGTATATATTGGTTCATGATCATTGTGGCTACATTTACTTAAGTTGGTTAATGTTTCCGCTTTTATTTAATGATCTAAGCTTAAAATTTCGAGAATATGTGGGGTTGGTATGCCAAATAAGGATAGTCTCATTAGTAAACAACTGTTGGCTTGCCTGACTCCGGTGTTGGGAGCCATCACGACCTATGTTGGATTTTGGGTCGTGACACGTGCACTACCCGTCCCTTACCTATGGCCCTGGAGGCATTTAGGACCTCTATTTAAGGCGGTTCTAGGTTCACCTATGTTGCTTAAAAGGAGAAAAACTAAGCGATAAAGAAAAATCAATAGGGCTGTCACATAAGGAGCATTAAGGGGGCTCATGTTAACGTCCACAAATAGACAAACAAGTGCACGCTATTCAAACAAGTAATTTAATGATTTAGAGTCCTATAGGCAGGATATCTAAATGAGCATAGAAAGAATGTATAGCAGTTTTATTAAAGCGAGGCAGTGAGCACCTATCAATTTGCCTACTGATTTTAAATCGCTTACTGAATCTGGGCATGCTTCAAGCAGAAAGAAATCACAATTTTAAACCCAGTATTTTAATTATCCTACAAGCTTGCCAAGGTGATGACCGGCAGAATCCTATAGACATGGTATCTAAACGTTAATCAGACCATAATTATAAACCAGTGATTGATTTTAATAGGCAAATTTTTACCTTTTAGATCATATAGGCATGCCTTCTAAGTGTTGAAACTAGTTATAAGTATTATTTCCTATAAACAAAAAAACTGATTTTTACACTTATTTCCTATAGACACGAAGTCCAAGTGTCAAGAATGATTTTTATATGCATGATATCTAAGTGTTTATACTTATTTCAAATATGATTTCCTATGAACATGATATCTAAGCGAGCAGAGGTGTTAACGGAATGTTATACAAGTTTGATAATTCCAAAAGAAGATCCTATATGCATGGTTTCTAATACACACTGAGACTTGAGAATATACATAAGCATGGATTTCAATGAAGAATTGATAAACGTCCTATAACATGATTCCTAGGATGCAAAGTATGAGAATTCAGTATTACAAAGAATGAGATAAGTCTTATAGGCATGGTTTCTAATGACATGCATATAAATGATCACCACAATAACCTATAGGCATGATTTATATACTAACCTAACAAAGATATATAAAATCCCTCCCCAGCTTTTACTAATAACCCCCTTACAAAGATTATTACAGGCCAATACAAATGAATTACATACTGAAAATCACTATACTATAGAGATCCTTGGCAGGCCCAATGTCAACCTGGAACCAGGCCTTCAAGCAAGTCTGAGGTACACCAATAGTCCATAACACAACCGGGTGTTACGCCCCACAGTATTACGTCGATGTTATACTTCGCAGTAATAAGTTACGACGATGTTGCACCCTGTAGTATTTTACGTTAAATTTGTCGTAAGGTAATTGACATCAGTCCAAGGAATAGATTATTTGGGGAGTATAAGGATTATGCTATTTCACAAGTAATTAGTAAATTCATGAAGCTGAAAGAGGGAGCAAGTCAAAGAAAACAAAATTTGTCGAAGTTTGACATTTTGGGATAAAATACGGCCCGAGCTAAAATACTTGGTATTTATGGACTAGTACCATGAAAGGTACCATATGACCACGATAGTGTAATACATAAAGTATATATGAAGTATTCTGAATATAAATAGAATTTTAAGTAATTTGTGGTAATTTTTAAATTATGCGAGTAGTGAATTAATTATCGGTTAACGAAACATTACCCGGTTAACTAATAAGTAGGTAAATATTAATAATCTCCACCACACTCCCCACGTGGCAGTAGGCCACTATTAAAACATATGACTAATTAAGTCATAATGCTTAGTGGCTAAAAACGTGTAAGCCACTGAAATTTTATAAGAAACATTTTGGTCATTTTAAAACCTTGATCATTTTAAAAGCTTGTTTTCTTTGAAGCTTCATTCATTTGTCAGAATGAAATTTCATTCTTACTTACTAGATTTAACTTTCCAAGAATAGTGAAGCTTCGTTCATTTTTTCTGTCAAAATGAAATTCCATTCTTACTTCCTAAATTTAACTTTCCAAGAATAGACGCCAAGTTTAAAAATTTCCAACGGAATTCTTGCAACAGTTATAACAAGAATTACTTAGAATCGTAGCAACATAAAATTTGTGGTTCTAAAGGAGTACAGTGCAATCTTCTCCAAAAATATTATACGGAGTTTTTCCTATTCCGGGTATGTTAAGGCTATCCCTTATTTCTTTTGGCATGATCATGCGATACGAACGAAACGTGCAAATTCACAAATTTCATACATGACTCTATTCATAGAAGTATTAGAGATATCTATGTTCTTGAATTTTCATGTGTCATAATATTTTATCATCTGTTCATTGGTCTAAGAAAAATATGAAAGTTGAAAAAAGTTTACTTTATGATATTACTCAAAGGCAAAATGGCCTTATGAAGCTCCGAAAGATTTTATTAACGTACTTTTCATGCATTGCATTCATGTACATTGACCCATGACCAGATGGTGTTAAATATGCATATATATGTATGTATATATATATATGTATATAGGATATGGGAAAGGTTATGGCGTTATATACACATCACCACCTGATCAACTAGTATATGATGATGATATTGCCCACAGTGACCGATATGATATGATGGGATGCCCTCAGAGGCTGATGATGTTATGAAACATGTACCTATGCATGACATGACATTCATATGCATATGCATGACGCTGAAAGTAATTTATGTTTTACAAAGTTATTCAGACTTACATGTTGAGTCATGTACTCTATATGTCATCCATGTCTCTTATGTATTTATTTATGTGCCTTACATACTCGGTACATTATTCGTACTGACGTCCCTTTTGCTTGGGGACGCTGCGTTTCATGCCCGCAGGTCCCGATAGACAGGTCGAGAGCCCTCCAAGTATGCTATCAGCTCAGCGGAAGATGTTGGTCCGCTCCATTTGCTTCGGAGTCGCTTGTTTGGTTAGTATGATTTAGACGTGTATTGTTTGGTATGGCGGGACTCCGTCCCAACCTTTACGACATTTATGTACTCTAGAGGCTTGTAGACATATGTCGTGTATGTGAAAGATAGTATGATCTTGTCGGCCTATGTTTTGAGTTTATAAATGATTATGTTGGCCTATTAGGCTCGTATGTCACGTGTATATGATGATGTAATAAGAAAGATACGTTACTTTGGTGCTCGGTTGAGTAAGATACCGGGTGCCCGTTGCGGCCCATCGGTTTGTGTCGTGACAAAAGTGGTATCAGAGCAGTTATGTCCTAGGGAGTCTACAAGCCGTGTCTTGTAGAGTCTTGTTTATGGGTGTATCGTGCACCACACTTATAAGCAGGAGGCTACAGAGCATTTAGGATTGGCACTCTTTCTTCTTACTCTAGATCGTGTGGTAGAGCTCATTTATAAGAATTCAAATTTCGAAATTCTATTTTATTTGTAATAAGATGATGCCTACATACAGAAAGAAGGTCAATGAGGGATATAGCTGTGGAAGTCTTAAGTTAGAGGAACTCGATTTTGCATCATGCTTATAATAAGTAAGTATGAGGTCTCCAGCAGATCATGTGCATACTGAAAGGTGCAAGCCTCTTGATAAGGAGCCTTAAGGCAAGAATGCCTATGCACCTCTATGGTGAAAGACAATGAGAGATTAAGAAGATAAATACAAGTTTCAACAAGGAAAAGAAGCAAGATGAAGAAGGGTACGAGGCGCCTAGTTAATGAAGGATAATATCGTTTATAATTGAGGCAGAGGAACATAAGCGTTTTGAGTTATATTCAACAATAATAGGGGTATGTACAGTTGGTCACACCCATTTCAATTATGCCTTGTGGGGGCTAACAGGTGTAGATTAAGAAGAGGACGGGATATCACAATCCGGATGGGGTTAGAGTGGCCAAATATAGTGAATGGATTGTTTCCTTTTGTTGGCATTTCCGAAGGGTATTAAAAATGTGCCAATAGATTTTCTTGTGAGACACCCAGATGGTGCACCCTAGAATATTACGATTAGATGTGAATACTAGCATTCAGAAGATAGGCACTGAAAGCCTGGATGGGATAAATATTACCCTAAGTGTGGCTCTCATCACTAGTAGAGCGAGGATGTTGAGCAACCCAAAGATCCATAGGATGGAGCAAAGGAAAGTTAAAAGCGAAAGAATATCGTATTGAAGTTTTCACAAGAAAAAGGATATGCAGAAATATTAGCAGAGTAATGAGAAGAGAGATAAGGAAGTATTATGAATAAGGTGTGATACATGGATGAAAGCGGTAGAGTGTTACAGAACCTATAGTCAAATAAAGTAAGAGATGAAACGTGATGGGCCTTAAGACGACGAAAGAGTATAGGCCATAAGGTTATATCCTCATTTCGAGAAATAAGTTCGTAACTCCAACGCGACTACTAGAGGGGAGAGTTAATCCCCAGAGTAACAGAAATCAGTATGGACTGGCAAATAAGATAAACTAAATATGAATTAGGGACTGAATGATTAGGAAGTACTCGACATCATGGGAATTTCAGATTTTGTTCCAGCGGTAATAGAAGGGACCACAGAAGAAGATTCACGATGAATACAGAGAATAGTCATTCGGGGAGACGTTTCCCTAGAGCAAAAAATGTGAGAAAAGTCAAGCTTCAGAGAATGTATGTGCCAGTTACGCTAAGTGTCACCCTCGCGAGTAAGAGAATTTGTCATCCTTGGTACAGAAGAATTGCCGCAAGGCGAGTAAGGATCATTGATGTTGAGAAACAACGCCAAATATGAAGAGGTAAAATATATATAGGTAGATCTTCGTGGCTTCAGTTTTTAGTACATCCCTAAAGTGGGAATATGGAGTAATGTGGCATCAAGCCAGAATTAAGTGGTTCTAGTGACTATGGAATGGTAAAGGAAGAATGTGATAAATGAAAGAGGAATGAGATGGAACTTATCCAAATCTTACAGATACACTACGATTCAAGAATATTGTGCAAGCACGACGTTAAGGAGAGGAAGTAAAGGTTCCTGCCCAAGCTGTTATTAATAAATAAGGAGCCAGTGTGAGACGTAAGAAGACAAAGGAAATAACCCAAGAAAGATTACAAGGAATATTAATATAAGAATGCGCTAACGAGTAGTTAGTAGTTGGTCAGGAAGATCCCAGTTATGGCTAAATAGTAGGTTACAAACGAGTCATAAGATCGTGTGAGATAAACAAAGTAGAACCCAACATGGAGAGTTCAGCCTCGAAGAATATCATTATAATACTTGAGATATATTCAAACAAGAGTCGGGGTAGCTAAAGACACCGTATGAGTGTTACGGGGATAAAAGAAAGTGCCACTGGGAAGACAGTCAAAATATCAGTTCAGAAACAACCATAAGAGCACACGGGCGTGGAGATAAGTAACTACGGATAAGTATAGGCAAGGAAGGACATCAGAAGGTCTGTCGAGTATACGATGTAATAAGCTCGCATCTTTACAAGAGTCAGAGGGTCTTCCCTAAGTACTATGATGAAAGACTAGCTGAGGATATAAGAAAGAAGGCTTCAACCTAAGCACAACGACCTAAAGAGGAAATGGTCGTATAACAATAATCTCACAACAAAATTGTAAGCATTCCAAGGGAAAGTGGCACCTACCGTGGCTAATGAACGGGAAGTAAGAATTAAAAGTAATATTCGAGATCATATGAATTGTATGAAAACTCTGGCAAGTGTGGGCACTAAGATAAGCTAAGTATGGGCGCAACAAGGGGGCAGAAAGACCAGGAAAAGTAATAGCTTACGTTGAAAGAAAGCTAAGATGGAACGAAAGAATTATTTGATCAATGATTGAGGGTTAATACACTATGGATACACTCAAGATTTTGGAGCACTATCCAGGCAGCATATTTGTTGACAATCATACAGCCATAGAAGACTCCGGTATAAGTTTAAAGAAAGAATTAAGCCCAGGGCATAGACAAAGGATTGAATTATTAAAAGATTGTATCATGGATATTCCATAACGCCCATGAAAGGCTAAAGTAATAACTGATACCATGAACCACATATCGGAAGATAACTTAAGCCTACGTAAAGGCTGATCAGAAGGAAGAGGAAACTAAAGAATTACACCACCTAAGTAAATCAGGAGTCTGATTATTAGACCTAGAAAAATTATAGAAGTTGTGCTGGAGAACATGACAAAATCACTCTTAATATCAGATGTTCAATAGAAATAACACAACAACCATAATCTATAATGACTTTACAAGGAAGCCGATTAGAAGCGTTACCAGCCTCATAAGAAGTCAGTAGGAAGCTCCCACCGGATTGTGTATGCACCAGAGGTGTAAGAATTATAATAGAGCTTCAAGTTATGGACGTGAATTACACCTAGGTGGAAGGGAGGTCATAAAAGAGATAGAAGATACGATGCGAGATTCTAAGGTAAGTAAGGTAAAGGTGAACAACTTACGAGATACTCAAAGGCAGAAGATCCTGAATAGTCCATACTTCGGACAAAAGGCTATAAGAACAGGGATCCAATGACCGAGAATGATAGAGGCATATCTTCCAGCCTATGATTTCTAAGTACTGAGATATCTAGTTAAGAGAATAGAGAAAAGTTGGAGATGATGTGATGTCTTGCTTGACGTTCCAGAATAACATAAGGAAATCTATGGTGCAAGCAAGTTGAAGGAAAGTTTATAAATGGATATGTATAGGTCGCAAGCTAATGGTAGATTGACAAAGTTTTAACAAAACATAAGTAAGGATGAGAAAAGGCAAGTGAAAAAGAGACGAGAATGGATAAGTCTTTAAGATTAAGCCCATGAATACCAAAAGAGCAGGAAGTTACTCTATGTTATACAAAGCTCACTATAATCCTAATAAACTCAAAAGAGTCGAAGATTAATAGCATTTAGAAGGAATGAAATGCTGACCTAGGAATAAAATAAGGGTATAATTGTGACAGATAAAGGATGATGTTTGGTCCTTCGTTTGAATAATGAATTGAAGAAAAAAAAAAGAGAAGAGAAGAAGAAAAGATTTCGCTGGCGGCACGAATTTAGGATACCCCCATAAGGTGAATCATATTCGGATATTCCTTGAGGTAACATAAGCCCTAGCGGCAAAGTATTACGTAAGAAGTTTCAAGTTATCAGTGATATATTGTAGATCAATATTAAGGTGAATCAACAATAGATGGACAAAAGTCACAAAGTATGAGATGAGATTGGACCGTCATTCTAAAGATGAGCAGTAATGAGGAAGCATTAAAGGACTTAAATTTATACATATGGAATAAGCAACGAGAGTAAGCTGGGATTTGGTAGCAGACCTCAGTAACGATAAATTAAAGTAAGATTTATGGCAGTAAATTCATACGGATGGATAAACAAACCTATGCGATGAGATATAGCAATATTCGTGAATTCAACAAAGTACCGAGCGAAGAACTTCATTATACTCATATATGCCCAAAGGGACATCTTATAAAGCTCTACATATGAATCCTAGAGATTGGGAACACTTACAAGGTCAAAAATTGTACAAGATGCATGATGAATGGTAGCAACAGTTACGAGATGGGAAGGATTCCGACTATAAGTTCTGGTGTGTGAAGGAGGCATAAGGGGGAAAGCCCTGGACTTTGGACTTATTCACAGAACAGTCGCCTAGATGGTGAGGGAAGCCCTAAAGCATTCGGAAGATATAAGTTATGAAAATGATAAGTGTATCAGTCAACATTCGAGGATGAATGTTCCAAAGGGGGGAATAATGTTACGCCCCAAAGTATTACGTCGATGTTATACTTCACAGTAATAAGTTACGACGATGTTGCACCCTGTAGTATTTTACGTTAAATTTGTCATAAGGTAATTGACATCAGTCCAAGGAAAAGATTATTTGGGGATTATAAGGATTATGCTATTTCAAAAGTGATTAATAAATTCATGAAGGTGAAAGGGGGAGCAAGTCAAAAAAAACAAAATTTGTCGAAGTTTGGCATTTTGGGATAAAATGCGGCTCAAGATAAAATACTTGGTATTTATGGACTAGTACCATGCAAGGTACCTTATGACCACGGTAGTGTAATATATAAAGTATATATGAATTATTTTAAAAATAAATAAAATTTTTAGTAATTTGTGGTAATTTTTAAATTATGCGGGTAGTGAATTAATTACCGGGTAATGAAACATTACCCGGTTAACTAATAAGTGGGTAAATATTAATAATCTCCGCCCCACTCCCCACGTGGCATTAGGCCACTATTAAAACATATGACTAATTAAGTCATAATGCTTAGTGGCTAAAAACGTGTAAGCCACTGAAATTTTATAAGAAAAAATTTGGTCATTTTAAAACCTTAATCATTTTAAAAGCTTGTTTTCTTTGAAGCTTCATTTATTTCTTTGTCAGAATGAAATTTCATTCTTATTTCCTAGATTTAACTTTCCAAGAATAGTGAAGCTTCGTTCATTTTTTCTGTCAGAATGAAATTCCATTCTTACTTCCTAAATTTAACTTTCCAAGAATAGACGCCAAGTTCAAAAATTTCCAACGGAATTCTTGCAACAGTTATAACAAGAATTACTTAGAACCGTAGCAACGTAAAATTTTGCGGTTCTAAAGGAGTACGGTGCAATTTTCTCCAAAAATATTATACGGAGTTTTCCCTATTCCGAGTATGTTAAGGCTATCCCTTCTTTCTTTTGGCATGATCCATGTGATACGAACGAAATGTGCAAATGCACAAATTCCATAAATGACTCTATTCATAGAAGTATTAGAGATATCTATGTTCTTGAATTTTCATGTGTCATAATATTTTATCATATGTTCATGGGTCTCAGAAAAATATTAAAGTTGAAAAGAGTTTACTTTATGATATTACTCAAAGGAAAAATGGCATTATGAAGCTCCGAAAGATTTTATTAACGTACTTTTCATGCATTGCATTCATGTACATTGACCCATGACCAGATGGCGTTATATACGCGTATATATTATATGTATGTGTATATATATATATATATATGTATATGGGATATGGAAAAGGTTATGGCGTTATATACGCACCACTATCTGATCAGTTGGTATATGATGATGATGTTGCCCACAGTGGCTGAAATATGATTCAAACGGCGT
>MDKI01027940.1:0-13154 GCA_005239505.1 Nicotiana paniculata | reverse complement strand
GCCGTTAATTAAAAAATCCCAATCCGTTCCCCGTCCGTTAAACCGTTAATCCGATACCAGTAAACCATTAAGCTTCGGTTCGGTTCGGTTTTCGGTTTCGGATCGGTTTTGAACACCCCTACATCCAGCCGAACAACATGCTGATTGAGGCTTCCACTTTGTTTTGGGATAGTGAAAGAGCTATATTCCGCTTTGGGAATATTGAAATGACGCCGCTCTTAGAAGAAATAGGAGGACTTGCTGGGATAGCTTGGGAAAGACCTAGGTTGTTGGTACCTGAGAACCGCACGGGCAAAGATTTTCTAAAAATGATGGGGTTGAAGAAGAATGCTGAATTGGAGTATTTGAAACAATCTTACATACCTTTCGAGTACTTGTATGACAGATACGGTCACAGCAAATCATATCGTACCTATCATGATGAGTTTGCCATCACGTCTCTAGGTCACATCCACCGCAGGGTATTCGTGTTTATTGTGTGCTTTTTGGGATTGATAATGTACCTGGAAAAGAGGGAAAGGATTCATACCAGGCTAGCCATGGTAACCAGGGCCTTGATGGAGGGGATCGATGGGCGAACCTTCAACATTGTCCCTATGATCTTAGCTGATATTTATCGAGCCTTAGAGCATTGTCAAAGAGGAGTTAAACATGTTGAGGGTTGCAACCTGTTGCTGTAGTTGTGGCTCCTAGAACACCTCCAAAAGGGACAATATCACCAAGAACTTCCGCGAAGGGCTTGGAATGATCACATTTCTTTCCATCACCCCAAGCGGATGACTTACATTCTGGACAGATTTGCTCAGCCGGAAACTGCCAAGGAGTGGGTGGTGAATTCTTTGATAATCTGACCGTGGAACAGGTGCAATGGATTTTCGAGTGGTTCCCGATGGACGAATTTATCATCAGATCCATGGATGCACCACACTTAGTGCTGATCGGGTTGCGAGGTATATATCCCTATGTTCCTCTCCAAGTCATGAGGCAGGCAGGCAGAAAACAAGTTGTACCAAGGGTTGCCAAGATGGGTCACTTCAGAGCGGATTTCCAGGACGACGACGTCCCCTACAAGTGCCAAGCTCAACACATGTGGCACTGCAAAATCATCATGGAGAAGAATACTATTGAACCAGACAGGTACTATGCAGGATGTGCACCTTTCTACCAGGCATGGCTGGAAGACAACTTGGACGGGATAGTGAGGCCGGGAATCACTCGAGGCAATAGAATCATAGACAAGGATGCCAAGGCTCAGGTCAAGTACAACCGGCTGCACAAAAGGATCCGCGATTCCGAGAACGAGCACCGGGAAATACATGAGACTAACAAGAGGCTGATCGAGGAATGGAAAGAGATGGTTGTCCTCTCCAATAGGAAGCTGGAATATCTGGAGCGAGGTATAGTGGAGTTAGAAGGCAAAGTCATCAAAAGGATCGAGGATTGCCAGAACGCTGAGGAGAATGAAGGAGGACACCTGGCTAGAGCATACCTGCTGCTGGGACTGCGCGAGCTGGGGAACTTGTTCGATGGAATCAAGAATATCGAATCTGGGGAAGGTTCTTCTGGGACCAAATAGGGTAGATTTACCTTTTTGATTTCATAAATTTAATAAGGTCGGATGCAATTAGTGACTTATTTGTTATTTTCAGTATCTTTTTTGGGATTCGTCTATCTATATTAATGAATTGAGGCATTTTGGCATCTAAGTTCTCCAAATCAACTTGTCGCTAGGCCTACCTCGAGCACAACAAGGCTCCCAAATTAAGACGCGCATTTACATTCCTGCAATATGTGTTTAAATGTTGCAAATACTTTCGTCATAACCCTCACTGACTTGTTACCTTTTGTTTTTATTTCTTTTGATTATTCCCCTTCCCCAAAGGTTGGTTCGTGGATTCTGGCATCATCAACATACCATACAAGATCCAGGGTCCCTCCACCTTCTCCTCCTCCTAGTCCGCCTAAAGGTAAAGGCAAAATCATGATGGAGGACTTGAGCAACATCAGAAAGGAAAACGCTACACCAGTTGAACACCCAGAGGCTTTGGACAGTCGGGGTACTCAGATCTAGACTGATGATGTGTCACAACTTGAGCAAAGGCTGCTGAAACTTCAAGGGGAACTTGAACATGTTTGGAACCTAGCAAACTTTTTCTTCTTGCTCAGCGTCCCAGACATTGATCATCCAAATACTCAAAACTCTTCACCACCTCAGAATACACCCAACAAACAGAATCCTCCTACAACTCACCACTATATAACTCCACCGCAAAATCAAACCATCCCACCACAATACCAACAAAACACCTGCCACACTCCCCGAAACCCCTCACCCATCATTCCTGAACCACAAAACTCAACCAACGATCACCTCTATGCTCAGGCACCAGGTCACCAGAATAACCCCATATATGTAGAGACTCTACCTCACTCTACTCAACCCATATCATACACACCGGAATCCAGTGAGAAGGATATGCTTATCAGGAACTTGGCCGAAGAACTCAAGAAATTGACTAGCCGAGTTCAAGGCGTGGAAGGAGGTAAGGGGATCAAAGGATTGAATTATGAAGATCTCTGTATACAACCTGATGTAGAACTACCGGAGGGTTACAAACTTCCCAAGTTCAAGATGTTCGACGGTACTGGTGATCCAAGGGTCCATCTGAGGACCTATTGTGACAAACTGGTCGGAGTTGGAAGAGACAAAAAAATCCGGATGAAACTATTCATAAGGAGCCTTACAGGGGATGCCCTGTCTTGGTACATCATCCCGGACCCCAAGAAGTGGTCTAATTGGGTGAGTATGGCCTCGAATTTCATGGACCGATTCATGTTCAACATGGAAAATGCACCAGACATATTTTACATCCAGAATCTCAAGAAGAAACCCATTGAAACTTTTTGCGAGTATGACACTCGTTGGAGGTAAGAAGCGGCCAAGGTTAGACCGGCACTAGATGAAGAACAGATGAGCAAATTCTTCGTCAGGGCACAGGACCCGCAATATTATGAGAGACTGATGGTAATTGAAAATCACAAATTTTCCGACATCATCAAGCTTGGGGAAAGAATTGAAGAAGGTATCATGAGCGGAATGGTCACTAATTTTGAGGCACTGCAAGCCACCAACAAAGCACTGCAGTCCAGTGGCATATCTAAGAAGAAAGACGTAGGAGCGGTAATGGTTGCAGAGGGGCCCAAATCTCCACTAACATATCAAACCTCTCCACTTGCATACCAAGCACCCCCACCCACATATCAGCCAACACCTCCATCCACATATCAACTCACCTCCACCCACATATCAACCCACTTCTCCCAGATATTCCCAACCAGCCACTGCCTATCACACATACAACTCTCAGCCGTCTCACTTTCAGTCACCTCCAGCTTGCCAAAATTTACCAAGACCTTGACCCAACTTTGACCGCAGGCCACCCAAACAATATACCGCCATTGCAGAGCCCATTGACCAGCTGTATGAAAGGTTGAAAGCTGCTGGTTATGTTACCCCTATCCCTGTAGTGACCACAGAGAATCCATCCCAATGGGTCAATCCGAACAAAACTTATGCATACCATTCCGGCATGAAAGGACATACCGTCGATGAATGTCGCTCGTTGAAGGATAAGAGCCAGGCTCTGATCAACAACAATATCATTCAAGCTAAGGAAGCTGCTCCTAACATTTGCAACAACCCCCTCCCAGATCACAGGGGTGGAGCCGTCAATGTTATAGAAATAGATGAAGAATGGGACCCAGAGGGGTCATCAGGTTGATCAAAGAAGGTGACGATCCCAAGAAACCGGTGGTTACTCTTAATCCCATCGTGGTGCAGATATAGCTGTCAGGAGAGGCTGAGGTGACTACATCAGTCTCGTTCGAGTTTGAGGTATCACCGCCTACAGATACGCCCGCACCATTTGAGGTTGAAATAGCACCACCTTCAGTGAATCCTAACCCATTCGAAGTAAAGGTAGCCACACCAATTACAGTGACAGTATCAACTACGCCGCCTTTCAATAGTAATGTCGTGCCCTGGGATTACGTAGCTGAAGCTAGAAGGAAAGGAAAGGTCAAGGTAGAAGAAGTTGGTGCTGCACAGGGGATGACTAGGACTGGAAGGGTCTACACACCCGAACACTTAGGAGAGTCCAGCAAACAGACTTCTAACAGGCTTCCCATCATTGAGACAGTACCAGATGACCTCTGGAGGAAGGTACAAGCCAGGGAATACTCGGTCATAGATCATCTGAATAAGACTCCGGCCTAGATATCCATATTATCATTGCTGCAGAATTCGGAAGCACATAGGGGTGCTCTGATGAAAGTGTTGAACGAAGCTTAGGTACCTAACAACATCTCAAGCGGAGAAATGGATAACATGGTGGGGAAGGTATTAGAAAGTCACAAGATTACTTTCCACGATGATGAACTAACACCGGAAGGCTTGAGTCACAACAGGGCACTACACATTACCGTGCAATGTGAATATTACTTCATTACCAGGGTTCTGATTGATGGAGGGTCCAACCTTAACATTTTCCCATTGACAACACTAAAGAGATTGGGCAAGGGACTGTACGAAATACGAGAAGGATCCATGAATGTAAAGGCTTTAGATGAGTCTCAAAGGTCCACCATTGGAGAAATCAGTCTCTGTTTGCAGATAGGGCCTACATGGTTTGAGGTTGAATTTCAGGTGTTAGATATATCCTCGTCCTATAATCTGTTAGTAGGATGACCATGGATACACGCCGCTGGGGCTGTGGCCTCAACTTTGTATCAGGCGGTAAAATTCGAGTGGAATCATCAGGAAGTCATTATCCATGGGGACGAGAGAAACCCCATCTACAGCCGCCAGACTTTCTCGGTAATTGAAGGTAGAAGAAGGCTTGGTGGAGAAACTTACCACCACATCGAACGGTTCAACGCAATAGGCAAGGATGAGTGGTGGAGTAGTAAGATTGAAAGCATAATTAATTGGTGCGGATACGAACCTGGCAAGGGTCTTGGTAAGAATCTTCAAGGAATTTCCAAGACAATACGGCTAAAGCGCCACGACACTACCTTTGGCCTGGGCTATCAGTACACTTGGCAAGAGTACAATGACTGGACGCCACCATGTCGCGATCCTTACTGTCAAAGAAACCTGCATCAGCATCCACCTGTCACCACCAGAGAAAGAAGAGTATACACAATTCCTGAAGGAGTATGAAGACATATTTGCATAGTTGTACGATGATATGACCGGACTAAGTACATCTATCATGGCTCACAAGTTGCCCACCAATCCAATGTTCCTACCAGTGAAGCAGAAGCTCCGGAAGTTCAAGCCTGACATGAGTTTGAAAATCAAGGAGGAAGTCACCAAACAAATCAACGCCAAGGTCCTCAGGGTGGTTGAATACCCAACATGGTTAGCCAACATCGTGCCAGTTCCAAAGAAGGATGGAAAGGTCAGAGTTTGCGTCGATTACAGGGATCTCAACCGATCTAGTCCAAAAGATTATTTCCCTCTTACAAACAAACACATCTTAATCGACAATTGTGCCAAACATGAGCTCCAGCCATTTGTGGATTACTTCGCCGGTTACCATCAGATTTGGATGGACGAGGAGGATACTGAGAAAACGGCTTTTATCACGCTGTGAGGAGTATACTGTTATAAGATGATGCCATTCGATCTAAAGAATGCTGGGGCCACTTATATGAGGGCTATGACTACTATCTTCCATGACATTATACATAAGGAGATTGAGGTATATGTGGACGACGTCATCATCAAGTCCAAGAAAGCCACAGATCATATAGCAGATTTGAGAGAGTTCTTCAACAGATTTCGGAAATACAACTTGAAATTAAACCCTGCAAAGTGTGCATTCGGGGTTCCTACCGGAAAATTGCTTGGATTCATCGTCAGCCCCGAGGAATAGAACTGGATCCATCAAAAGTCGAAGTTATCCAGGAGCTTCTACCACCAATGAACAAGAATGATGTAATGATTTTTCTGGGACGACTAAATTACATCAGCCGGTTCATAGCTCAATCCACAGTCATATGTGAACCAATCTTCAAGTTGTTAAAGAAAGATGTTGCAACCAAATGGACCGAGGATTGTCAAAAGGCCTTCGACAGAATCAAGGAGTACCTATCGACGCCACCAGTTTTGGTTCCGCCAGAGCCAGGTAGACACTTGTTACTCTACCTTGCAGTACTAGATGGAGCTTTCGGCTGCATTTTGGGGCAGCATGATGAGACAGGGAGAAAGGAACAGGCTATCTATTATCTGAGTAAGAAGTTCACTCCATACGAGGCACGGTATTCTCTACTGGAACGTACCTGTTGCGCTCTAACCTGGGTCACTCAGAAGCTGAGACACTAATTTTGTGCCTACACAACATATCTCATATCAAGGATGGATCCCTTGAAGTATATCTTCCAGAAACCCATGTCCACTGGCAAGCTGGCTAAGTGGCAAATCCTACTGAGTGAGTTCGACATCATCTATGTGACCCTGAAAGCGGTCAAAGGACAGGCATTGGCATATCATCTTGCAGAAAATCCTGTGGGAGGAGAATAAGAACCCTTGAAAACGTATTTTCCCGATGAAGAAGTATTGTTCATAGGAGAAGACATTGCTGAATCCTACGATTATTGGAGGATGTTCATTGATAGAGCGGAAAATTTCAAAAGAGTCGGCATTGGAGCTGTTTTGGTATTGAAAACTGGCCAACATTATCTGGTATCTGCCAAACTCAGATTTCCTTGCACCAACAACATGGCAGAGTATGAAGCTCGCATACTAGGACTCAACATGGCCATCGACATGAATATTCAAGAGCTTCTGGTAATCGGCGATTCAGATTTGCTTATACTCCAAGTACAAGTAGAATGAGCCACCAAGAATTCCAAGATATTGTCATATCTGCACCATGTGCAGGAATTGAGAAAGAGGTTCACAAAGACAGAATTTCGGCACGTCCCCAGGATTCAGAACGAGTTTGCCGATGCACTGGCCACATTATAATCCATGATACAACATCCGAATAAAAACTTCATTGATCCTATTCCATTGAAGATCCATAGCCAGCCAACATATTGCGCCCATGTTGAAGAGGAAGCAGACGGGAAGCCTTGGTTCCACGACATCAAGGAATACTTGGAAAAATGGGAGTACCTAGAGCATGCGAATCATACACAGAAACATACGCTTCAGAGGTTGTCCAACAGTTTCTTTCACAGCGGAGGAACCCTATACAGGAGAACTCCCGACTTGGGATTACTGATATGTGTTGACGCAAAGGAAGCTTCTAAGCTACTTGAAGAAATACATGCTGGGACCTGCGACCCGCATATGAATGGTTTTGTCTTGGCTAAAAAGATACTTAGAGCTGGTTATTTCTAGATGATCATGGAGATTGACTGCATCCAATATGTTCGGAAATGCTCCCAATGTCAGGTACATGCAGACATGATAAAAGTGCCGCCAAATGAGCTCAATACAACTAGCTCACCTTGGCCATTCGCCGCTTGGGGGATGGACGTCATCGGCCCGATCGAGCCCACCTCCTCAAATGAGCACAAGTTCATCTTGGTAGCTATTTATTACTTCACAAAATGGGTCAAATCAGCATCTTACAAGGCAGTGACTAAGAAATTCGTGGCAGACTTTGTCCGCGACCGGATTGTTTGTCAGTTCGGAGTTCCAGAATCAATCATCACCGACAACGCTTCCAATCTCAACAGTGATCTAATGAAGGCCATGTGCGAGATTTTCAAAATCAAGCACAAGAATTCCACAGCCTATAGACCTAAGATAAATGAAGTTGTTGAGGCCACCAACAAGAATATTTAGAAGATACTGAGAAAGATGGTAGAAAATCACAAACAGTGGCACAAAAAGCTGTCATTTGCCTTATTGAGATACCTCACCACAGTCTGCACATCAACCGAGGCAACTTCTTACTTACTGGTTTACGGTACGGAAGCTGTTATTCCTGCCAAAGTGGAGATTCCTTCCTTGAGATACAATAAGCTGAGCTCAGCGACACATAGTGTATAAGGAGCCGTTATGAGCAACTAGCCCTCATAGACGGGAAAAGAATGAATGCAGTGTGTCACAGACAACTTTATCAGAACAGAATGACTAGAGCCTTCAACAAAAGAGTCAAGCCTAGATAGTTCACACCGAGGCAGCTGGTGTTGATGAAGATCTTTCCACATCAAGATAAAGCCAAAGGGAAATTCTCACCCAACTGGCAGGGTCCATGCATGGTTCACAGGGTATTGACAGGAGGAGCTCTCATTCTTACAGAAATGGACGGAGAAGTCTAGCCAAAACCGATCAATTTAGATGCAGTCATGCGATACTATGTGTAACTCTTTATACTTTTCTCAAATGATGTAAATTGAACTACGCTCGACCTGATTCCCATTTAAGAGGGGATACGTAGGAAGCCCTGTGGGTTTGTTCACAATTCAATAAAAATCTTATTTTCCCCACAATCAGAAACTGGGGCAGAATTTTGAGAAGGACCCTCAAAATTCTAAAGCAAGATCAGCCGATCGCAGCATGTGCAACAGTTAGAGACATCAATCCATCTAACTGAGGCAGAATTTTGAGGAGGACCCTCAAAATTCCATAGCAAAAGAGGTTGCAATGTCTCAGATCTTGTCACGGTCGCCGGTTCATCTAAAATTCTTAAAGTACATTTTTACTATGTCTTTACAAAACTATGCATTCTTTCTTGTAAGGTAACTCTGTTTAGCCAAACACTACCCTGATGATGCAAACATGATCATCAGACCAAGCAAAGCAGGACAAGCAAAGCCAGCGGGGACACAAATCTACCTCCCCCATCTACAAAACTCACAATTTTTCTTTGGATGCAGGGACAAAGGATAGACATGCCGCAAAGTCACAATCCTCACAACAATCGCGTTATCGAAATCTACTACCAGCTAAGAAATTATGCTACTATTTTCTATTCATTCTACTTTCTGCATAAGGTTAAACGCTGCCTTCCTTTGCATAAGGCTAATCTCTGCCTTCATCCTGCATGAGGTTAAGCTCTACCTCCGCATTCGCATAAGGCTAATCTCTGCCTTCATTTGCATGGGACTAAGCCCTGTCCCGAATCTTGCGTGAGACTAAGCTCTGTCTCCACCTTGCATGAGGTTAAGCTCTGCCTCCGCATTCGCACAAGGCTAATCTCTGCCTTCATTTGCATGAGACTAAGCCATGTCCCGCATCTTGCATGAGACTAAGATCTGTCTCCATACCTGCATGAGGCTAAGCTCTGCCTCCGATTTACATTCTTTTCATCAAGACTAAGCGCTGTCTCTCCAACATTATCTACTTTTCTCTTCTTTCGGGCTAAGCTTTCCCCTCCACTTCGCAAGACTAAGCTTTGTCTTGTTGACATCATATTATTGCATCTCATGGGCTGAAATATCGCCAACTTATCCAAAGGCGTCATAGTCTAAAGGCATCATCCTCATAGCTGGAAGGCACCATGTCATGGCCTGAGGATCTCTCTCGACTTGCATATCATTATTCAAAGGCGTCATAGTCTAAAGGCATCATCCTCATAGCTGGAAGGCACCATGTCATGGCCTGAGGATCTCTCTCGACTTGCATATCATTATTCAAAGGCGTCATAGTTCATAGGCACCATCCTCATGGCCCGAGAACATCATTTCATGGCCTACGAATATCTCACCGAACAATTCATAGCCCAGGACATCATCCCTAACCGTCCGAAGACAACTTTCATAGTCCAAAGAGAACTTGCATCATGTTTAAATTTCTGCACAATATATGCTTGTAGCATCTTCGTTTGCAGGTGACCCGGCAAGCAACTGCTATCCCAGCAGGAGCGATCTCGCTCCAGTTCCTTCAGTTATCTCAAAACCTGGCATCTCACCATAACCAATCCTTCGCCTATTCCGAAACTTTATGTCCGTTCTTGTGATGACTTCATCGATATATTTCGTCGATGAATCCAGAACTACACACGACCTGATTCCTGTAAAACTAGGGATATGTAGGCAGCTCAGAAGTCAGAGTGCGACCTAAATCTATCAAATTGTTTCGCTCGGTCAAAATTGGCCATCATATCTTTACCCGACAACTCATTCATCTTTCTGGGTAAAGAGGGGCAGCTGTTGAAACCCAATTTTTACCAAAATAATTTTTTAATTGCATATATGTCTTCAAAATCATGCATTAGCATCAATTGGTATGTTTCCATAAATTTTCATATTTTTATTAATTTGACCAGTATTTAATTTCTAATAAATAATTGTAAAATTGGATCACAAATGATTTCAAAACATTTCTTGATTTAATATTACTATTTATGGTCATATTAAGTCTAAATTATTTCATAAATAGCCAAACTGGCACCTTTTGGCTAAAATTGCAATAACTTTGCAATTATAGCCCACACATACATTTTTGCATTATTTTTACCAGAAATTAGTTCATGGTAATTTAAATACTAAATAATTATTTTTTTAAATATTTCCATGCATGGAAAATCATTTTTAGATTAGTAATTATTTTACAAATTATTTTTTATCAATTGTTTGGGGTATTTAACAAAGGACCTTTTTAATTTCAATTTTAGCCTAAATCTACTAGCCCAACACCTTAAAACCAGCCCAAAAGACCCAGGCCCAATACCCTATCTGCCCAACCCGAAGCCCCTTGGCCAATCCTGGCCGTTGATCATTTTTGATCAACAGTCCAGGATCCCCTTACCTTAATTAAACCATATACCCCGCCCCCTTCTAAACCTTATCACTTTCACCCCTCCCCTGTCGTCACTCTCCTCTCCGTCTCTCAAACGCTCTCTAACTCTAGCCCTAATTTTCCCTCGCCGCCGCTGATGCGAGGCTAGAATTCATAGTTTAACATGTTATATGCCCTACATTTTACGTGCGTTAATGATAAAATACACTTTTTATGTGCATAATAGAGTCTATTTCATGTGTAGGTGAATTGGTGATGGAAACCGAGGTAAATGGATGCAAATACATCGAAAATACGCTCATGAGGCGAGGAGGAGTGCACTGGGCTATAGTCGGGCGCCAGAGCCCAAACGACTGACCCTGCCTGGCGTTAGCCAGGCGTTAGAGTCCAAACGCCAGCCTTAGCCTAGCTTTAGCCAGGCGTTAGAGTCCAAACTCCAGCCTTAGCCCAAACGCCAGGCCCCTGTTTCGGTTAATTCCGAGTTTTGACGAGCTTAAGTGTTTTCTGGTTGGAATAGAAGTCTCCGACACGTTTAGGGTTTGTCCTAAACATATAAATAGACCCCTAAAACACAACTTAACGAGAGTTCGGAGGATTCGAAAGGCATACGAAGGATTCGAAGAGAGAAAACCATTGAAGTGACAAAACATTGATTTTTACATCTTTTATTCATTACTTTGTAGTTCTTTATGCAATTTATTTTGGGTTTGATTCTTATGAACATGAGTAGCTAAATTCTTTAATCTAGGGTTTTGGTAGAACCCGTTGGGGATGAGTTTGTTGTGATATTAATATAGTTTGGTTGATTAGTCTCTATTTTTTCAACTACGTTCTTGTTTTAGTTGATTGAAAGGGCCCTCAATTAGCTGTTCCTATTTATTATGTATCTACTTGAGAGAGAGTGCATATTTAGGTAGTTGTTTGAACAACACCACTCCCAGAGTATAGACGAAAGTCATAACCGAGGGTTTAGAGGTTGGATTAGAGATAACGATACCTCGGGTGCAATCTAAAGTGAACTGTAATGCAATCTAGCTAGCGTAACTTGAGAGAGTGCGTCTAGTAAATTATCATAATTACTTGAGAGAGATTTATGGTAGATAGAGTGTTCATGATTGATAGAGACAACTAATCAAGCTATATGAAGTATCCGAGAAGTAAGTTCACCAACGGGGGAAACCATAACCTTAGACCTTTATCATCATTGTTTACAACACATTGTTAGTAATTGCTAGTTATTATTATTGTCAGTAGAATTAGTAAAACATCACCAATTTATATTAAAAAGTCTTGAGAGAATTGATTGAGTAAAAGTTGCGTATTCTAAAGACTTGATTGATACGTAAATTCCCTGTGGGATCGACTCTGGGCATAATACCCCGGATTATATTTGCGACGCCCGCTTAGTCTTTTATAAGACATAGTTGAGCGTGATCAAATTTTGGCGCCGCTGCCGGGGACATAACGGTATTATCTATTGAGTTGGAAGAAATACTAAATTCTGTAATATAGTCAATTTTCTTCAAATTTTTGTTTTCACATTGAAAGTTTAACGTTTGCTAACATGTTGCAGGTGCATGGCTAGAAACTCATCGAGGACTGGTGAATTAATTAAAGCCTTATCAGACCCCGAGAAATTTTTCAGGGCCATAAACCGGACCAACCGGAAAAGCAAACATCAACCACAAATTGAACAAATTGAAACCGACATGGAAGATGCACACAACCGGAACAATCATGGGGATGATGTGGTAGACCCAGTCGCTCAAATAGGGGCAGAGGCTCCTTTATATGACTGGGCACAACCCACAGTTGAGAATTTGGCCACAACAATACTGGTTCCTCAGATACAGGCCGAGTCCTTTCAGATAACAAATAATAAGCTGCACCTATTGCAGAACAAAGGGCTATTCTCAGGGTCATACATTGAAGTACCCCAGCAACACTTGAAAAACTTCCTGTCAATCTGCAAAACACAGAGGCAGCCTAACGTTACTCAGGAGGCAATAAAACTGTTGTTGTTTCCATTCTCAGTTACTGGTGCTGCCCAAACTTGGATAAACTCACTCCCCATCAATTCCATTACCACATGGGAGGAGTGAGTCAAACAGTTCGTGAACAAGTTTCATCCACCTAACAAGACTGCCCAACAAATTGATGAAATCTTGAGCTTTAGACAGAAACCAGTTGAAACACTGCAAGAGACATGGGAGCGATTTAAGGGTGTGTTGGTTATCTGTCCACATCATGGTATTCCAGAGCAAATGTTGGGGCAGCGTTTCTATATGGGTTTGGCAGATACGGTTAAAGAAAATGTTGATGCTTTAGTTGGTGGAGCATTCCTGAGCAAAACGTGGAGAGAGAGTCAAATCTTACTTGATAAAATGGCACA
>MDKI01276772.1:0-17484 GCA_005239505.1 Nicotiana paniculata | reverse complement strand
CTGAGTTTAGTACTGTACCTGTTATATACATCGTTCCATGTTGTAGCGGGGAATTCTCTTAAAATTTTCTTAAGTCGTCCCGTGTCTTCTAAGCTTTTATCATTTAGGTTTCTTGCAAATGCCATGGCTTTCCAATTATCAGGCACCCTGGGTAACTACATTTTTTCTCGTTGAAACCTGTCTACAAACTCACGGAGTAGTTCCTTGTCTCCTTGTTTTATTTTGAATATGTCTTCCATTCTCTTCTCAATTTTTTGTGCACCAGAGTGGCTTTCATAAACGAATCTGCAAGCTCAGCAAAAGAGTCAATAGAATTTTCAGGGAGAAGAGAATACCAGGTTAGGGTGTTTCCCCAAATTTTTTGACAAGGACTGATTCAATCTCTTGTTTTGTTAAGTCATTGCCTTTTACCCCAGTAGTGAAAGCAGTCACATGGTCACGTGGGTCAGTTGTTCCATCATATTTGGGAACGTCACGCATTTTAAACTTCTTGGGTATAGGCAAAGGTGCCGCACTTGGCTTCCAAGGTTGTTGAGAATATCTATCAACATCAATTTCTTTGATGATAGGTGGTACTCCAGGAATTTATTCGATGGAATCGTTCTGCTCCTTCATCTGTTTCTGCATGTTTAGCAGTAAATTTGCTAATTCTGAGTTATTAGATATACGTGGTCTCATTTTGAGAGATTCATTAGGAGTATCTCCTCTTCCTGAGTTTGCCAGCCCAGATTGAGGATTTTCCATGGTGATGGTGTTATTGGGGGTGGCGTTGGCGGTGTAGGTAATGCTGCCGGTAAACCTCTCGCAAATTCTTGCAAAGCTTGGCTCACATACTCTACAATCATTTTCTTTACACAATCTTGTTCCACAGTTTGATCATTATCACCATTGTTGTTATTGGATCTTTCTGGGGATTGTTCCCTTGAACCACGTGGGGTTCCTGAAGGCGATGGAACTGGGGTTCCACTCCTTTGCTGGTTGTTGCCGTTGGAGTTTGACATAGTTCAGAGGATATCACTTGAAAAGCAAATAAATATTATCAGATTCCCGGTAACGGAACCAATTTGTTTAACCAAAGAATTAGACCCTTTGACTAAAGATATTCTTAAGATGAACACGGGTTACTGATAATCAAGGAAATAGAGAAAAATGAATAATTTATAATATTGCAGAAATATAGAAAAGTGAAATCAATTATATTTGAGAATCAGATGCCTTTACAAGCTGTATTCTCCTCCCTTATATAGGAGATTCTTATAACGTATAACTCTTACTATGATTGCTCATTAATGACTAATTATGACATTAATGAGGCGTTACAAAGGATAACGGTAATTGGGGTACGGTTACATAACGTTCGAGTAATCAATTATGGGTCTTTGAATCTGCCTGTAGCTTTATCTAGATTCATTCTGACTGTGCCTCTCCCCTGTTTTGATCAGGTTGAGTTTCCCGTGGCAGATAAGCTCGAGAGTTTACTGAATCGTGTCTCTTTGTTCCGTACCTCTTGAAAGAATCACATCCAGCTGTCGCGTTTTCCTGTGTCCACGTGACTGGCTGAGTTGTCAAAAACTGGCTTACGTGTGAAACTCTTTTTTACCAGTACAGTTATAAATTGGCCCTGAAGCTTTTTATGCTGGCCCGTAGGCTCTTACGCATTTGGGTCGGTACGACCTTTAGTGTGGCTGGCGACTAAGGCTCTTACGCATTTGGACCTTAGGCTCTTTAGTTAACCGTTTCGGGCTCATTCTCCGAGTCGAATTCGACTCGATCTCATTGGCCCTTATGTCTTTAAATCGGCCCTGAGGCATTTAGGTCGGTAAGACCTGTAGCTGGCGACCTGGGCTCTTATGCATTTGGACCTTATGCGCTTTAGTTAACCATTTCGGGCTCAGTCTCCGAGTCGGATTCGACTCGATCTCATTGGCCCTTAGGTTTTTAAATCGGCCCTGAGGCGTTTTGGGTTGGTACGACCTGTAGCTGGCGACTTGGGCTCTTACGCATTAGGTCGGTATGACCTTTAGTGTAGCTGGCGACTTGGGCTCTTACGCTTTAGGTCGGTACGACCTTTAGTGTAGCTGGAAACTTGGGATCTTACGCTTTAGGTCCGTACGACCCTTAAGCGGTTCTTTTCGAAGTAATTGAGGCCTGTGAGTTTATGGCGATAGTCAGACATCTCTGAATTGCGTTAGTTTGGCCGAAGCCTTAGTATTTGGCTGTAGCCTTTAGGTCCTCGAGTGAGATAGCCTCGGCGTCTATATCGAGGGTATGCCTTCTTAGGGGCCTTAAAATTTTGATATTTCGATATATAGCTTTGACTTTGATATCGAGATTATTCCTTTTTAAGGTCTTATGAGTCAGTACATGCCTTGCTTGAGGTCTTATAGTTTTGATGTTGCCTCATGGAGGGCTTATGAGTTTTAAGTTGCCAGCCCTGAGGTATTATGGCTATGAGTCGACTGTCGAGGACAGTGCCTGAGCCAAAGTTGATATTGCCTCATGGAGGGCTTATGTTGTTGATGTTTCCTCGTTGAGGGCTTATGAGTTCGAAGTAGCCGGCCCTGAGGTCTTACGGCTTCGAGTTAGACAGCTTGATGAGCCGACAATCGAGGGCAGTCCCCGAGTTGGAGTTGGTATTGCCTCATGAAGGGCTTATGTGCTGGAAGTTGCCGGCCCTGAGGTGTTATGGCTTCGAGTTTTTGGTGACTCGATGGGATGACTGTCGAGGACAGTTCCCAAATGGTCGGTGAATTTTGGGCCATGGGGATGCTTTTTGTAAAAATAGCAAAATTTTTCTTATGCACGAAGTCTTTTGATGATAAAATATTCTTCTCCGATTACTTGGTACAAGTATACATGTTTTTACCATCGAGGGTTCGATTGTTCTATGTGGACACGGTCCATTCGACCATTTGGTCTTATACATCATTCTCTTGTCGAGACTCTCTTTGGCATATTTTAGTGATCTCCCAGGGGGATGCCCCCCAGTATTTTAGGTTGATCGGAGAGAAGCCTTGAATACTTGATGAGTTATCCTCAAGTAGCATACGGGTGTTGCCACGTTAAAAACCTCGTTGATAAAACCCATTTGGTATAAAATCCGACGTGAGGGAAAAAAGCGCAACGCATGCTTTAAAACCTAAGGCCTTCGAGCTGGAGGGTGCTCCGATTCTTTTAAATCGAACATTTGCACATAGGTTAGTGTAAAACGTGAAGGAAAGAGGGAGAGGGTTGTACCTTAACTATGGTGGCGTTCAAGCCTCGATATGCTTTAGTTACTCGTTCCAAGGACGCGTCACGGTCCTTTAATCGTTTGTGATTGCTTACTCGACTACTTTCTTATTTTGATGTAGAAGGTGCCGGCGTCGGCGCCACATCGTGCACTGCGAACATTTCTTTTGTCGCGTGTTGTTCCAAGTATACAGTTTTTATTCCATCCTTCATGGGTAACTTCATCATTTGATGAAGGGTTGACGGTACTTCCCTCATACTGTAAATCCATGGCCTTCCGAGCAATGCGTTGTATCTCATGTCGCCTTCGATGACGTGAAACTTGGTGTTTTGAGTTGTACTGGCCATGCTGACTGGGAGGGTGATTTCTCCTTTCGTTGTTTTGCTTTCAATGTTGAATTCGTTGAGGACACGGTAGGCGGTCACGATCTGGCCCAGAAAACCGAGTTTCTCTACCACCCTCGACCGAATTAAGTTGGCCGAGCTACCTGGATCCACGAGCACACGTTTAATTTGAAATTTATTCAAAAGAAAAGAAATTACCAGTGCATCATTATGAGGTTGAGAAAAGGTCTCGATGTTCTCTTTGCTGAATGAAAGAGCATCTTCAGGCATGTAGCTCCGAGTACGCTTTTCCCTGGTGATGGATACTTTTGTTCGTTTGAAAATGGGTCCCTGGGGGACGTCGATTCCTCCAAGAATCATGTAGATGACGTGTTGTGGTTCTCTTATTTCATTTTTCCTATTTGCCTTTCTTTCATAGAATTTGGTTTTTAGATCGGTCACTAAGGAACTCTCGAAGGTGCCCTTTTCTAATCACTCGGGCTACCTCTTCTCGGAGCTGTCTGCAGTCCACGGTCCTATGGCCGTGCGTACCGTGAAATTCGCATATCAGGTTGGGGTTCCTTTGAGAAGGATATGATAGTACAAGTCTTGGCCACCTGGTGTATTTGAACTTACCTATGACCGATACTATATCTGAAACATTAGCATTGAAATTGTACCCAGATAGCCGGGGTGCTTCTATCGGCCCTGTGTGCCTGTCGAACCTTGCTTTGTTTACGAGTCCCCGAGGATTTTGGCTTCGGTCCATCCTTTGATCACTTCGAGGTATGTTATGTCTTGGGATATTTCTCTAGTTCTCTATGTATGGTTGATACCTTTCTTTGTTTAGCCTTGGCTATCTCTCTGGAAGCCTCGATTCCTTTGCTAAGACTCTGCTAGGATATACCGAGCCCGATGGGGCTTCCAATTGGTCGTCCTCGACCCTGATCTTCGATTGATACTTGTTGTGCCATCTGCCCAAACCACGGCGGGGTACTCGATTAAGTTTTGCTTCAGCTACTTCGAAGCTATCGAGCTTCGCTCATTCAAGCCCTGAGTGAAGGCTTGCACTGCCCAATCGTCAGAGACCGGTAGTAATTCCATTCATTCCAGTTGGAAGCGGGATACGAACTCCCTCAACATCTCGTTCTCTCTTTGTTTGATTTTGAAGACATCAGATTTCCTTGTAGAGACCTTGATGGCACCAGCATGTGCCTTTACAAAGGAGTCCGCCATCATGACAAATGAATCTATCGAGTTCGGGAGCAGGTTATGATACCACATCATGGCCCCTTTAGATAGTGTTTCTTAGAATTTCTTCAATAGAACTGATTCAATTTCGTTATCTCTTAGGTCGTTCCCTTTCATAGCACAAGTGTAGGCAGTAATGTGCTCATTTGGGTCCGAGGTCCCGTTGTATTTCAGGAGATCGGGCATTCTGAATTTCATCGGGATGGGCTTCGGAGCCGCACTCGATGGGAATGACTTTTGCACGAACTTCTTTGAATCTACACCCTTAAGAATCAGCGGTGCGCCCGAGATCTGATCGACCCTCGAGTTATAGGTCTCCACCTTTTTGTCGTTGGCTTCTATCTTCTTTTTTCCCGATTCGATCCTTTTTGTGAGGTCCTCGAGCATATTCATAATAGAGGGGTTGGCTGCTGACCCATTGTTGCTCGACCTCTCCGGTGCGTGTTCACCTCGAGGAGCCGTTTCTGGTGGCGTTGTGCTTGGAGTTTTCTTATGGCTTTGCAGCTGAGCAATAGCCACTTGTTGTGCTTGCAACATCTCAAAAATGATGTGAAGGCTAACTTCTCTTTCCCTTTGAGCAGGGGCTTTCTATGCTTCACGCTAGTTTCTCTCGCGCACGCTTCCGTCTGCATGAGAGCTTACATCGACATGTTGAGCGTTGCGCGAGCCTTCATCAATGGAGATTTGCACGGGTGCCCCTTCAGGGTTTACTGGTGGTACACCAGTACCTGAAGTAGCTGCGTCGTTCTCTCCATAATCCTCAAGGCCGTTGTTTTCATGTGAATTCACTGAGTTAGACATCTTTTGACCTGAAATTGAAGATTCTTGGACAAGATAAAGTGTAAAGAATAACTTGTGCTTTTAGAAAACCAGCACTAAAAGAATCACTATTATTTTTAGCCCCACGGTGGGCGCCAAACTGTTTACCTTGAAAATGATAATTACAATTATATCTGGTTTTGTGGTTCTAAAATACACGATCTATTTTAATACTGGTTGATTAGGCATTAGATGCTAAGTCAGAGGTGAGAAAACAAAATAAAAGCAAAGGATAACAAGATTATGCAAACCAAGCAGCGGAGAGACAGGGTTTCGAGATCGGTCAGAATACGTCTCGAGGTCGAGCTTAGGGGCTCGATAACGGGCGGTCGAAAGTGATTCGACAGTGTCGAAGGCCTCTAATATGGCCTCTTTATGATCAATAATGAGAAATGAATGAATAACAATTAATGAACAATAAAATGAAAGACAATAAATCAACGAGACAATTGTAAAGAATGTTTGAATTAGAGGGCAGATAATGTTCTTAGTCTTTTGAATTGAGTATCATGTGTGTTACAAAGTGACAAGGGTCCCCTTTATATATGAGGGGGAACCTCAACATAGTACATGTGTAATTAATGCAAAGAGAGATGGCTGGTACATCCATTTAATACCACGGTATGGGCTTGTACTATTTTGTGTATTTTGTCAGCCTTAACCACGTGCCCTTTGGGAATTTCCTGTCTTTCCTACATTGATCTTCGATTTGCACTGCCTCGAGGTCGAGGGCCTTCGATATGCCCCCTCGATGCCAAAACTCGAGCCTTCGATCCTTCTGAGCGTCGTAATGACCGTAAAATCGGGCTCTCCGATTTTAGCCGTATACAAAGTTACAGAGATACCGTAACCAACAAACGCACTTTTACTCCCATGCATTTTGATTGTACACTTTTTAGTACACTTAACCTAGAATAAGAAAAAGATAATCCATCAAATCACCCGAACTTCATACCCATCACAGTTGAGGACAAAACCAGACTATATGAATGTAACGACCTGACCGGTCGTTTTGAGAAATTTTTCTCTTCGCTCGGTTGTTTGAGGGAATGGGTAGCTCCGTATGATGTATTATAACTTATGTGAATCGTCGATTTTGGTTTTCAGGTTATTCAGAATTGATTTGGAGAAATAATTCACAACTAGAAGTTTTAAATCTGGAAGGTTTGATCAATTTTGATTGTTGATTAATTAAACTCGGATTGGATTTCTGATGGTTTTGTTAGCTCCACTGGGTGATTTTGGACTTTGAAGCGCGTCCGGAATGTGATTTGGAGGTTTGTGGTAGAATTAGGCTTGACTTGGCGAAAGTTGAAAATTTGGTAAGTTTGGGTCGGCAGTGGAAATTTGATATCGGGGTCGGAATGGAATTCCGGAAGTTGGAGTAGGTTCCTAGTGTCATTTGTGACGTATGTGAAAAATTTGAGGTCATTCGGACGTGGTTTGGTAGGTTTCGGTGTCAGTTGCGGAATTTGGAAGTCTAGAAGTTCTTAGGCTTGAATCCGAGGGTAATTTGGTATTTTGATATTTTTTTTGAGTGTTCTGAAGGTTCCACTAAGTTCATATGTTGATATATGACTTGTTGGTATTATTGGTTGAGGTCCCGAGGGTCTCGGGTGAGTTTCAGATGGTTAACATATCATTTTTGGACTTTGCAAAATGGATGATAGTTGCTGGTGTAACTTTTCTGGTTTCCTTATACGTGATCGCGTGGGTAGGTCCGCGATCGCGTAGGCTTATTTGGGGAAGAGGCGAGTTTATTGTATGTGATCGTAGAGTTTTGAACGGGATCGTGTGCGTGTGTGAAGATGTGCTTCGCGAACGCGTGGCCAGTGCCGCGTTCGCGTAGAAGTAGTCGAGCTGGTGAGGAGGTGAAGTAATTGCTCTACACGATCGCGTGAGGTTAGATGCGATCACGTAGGTTTGAGAGGCAACGATCCGCGATCGTGTGATTATTTCGGCGTTCGTGTAGGGTTAATGTGTGGGCAGCCTGCAATTATTGAACTGTCATTTTTTACTTATAATTGAGGTAAAAATAAATATCTAATAAACATATGATCTTATTTGATACACTAAACTTAGAGATTATTGATATACAAAAGATATCCAGGATTTATAAGAGTTGTTCATAAAAATGTCAAATTATAGTCAATTGTTGAGAAATCAATAATTTGTTAATAATTTTTTAAACTTTTTCATTTTTTGCTTAGATGTAACAACTTTTGAACTCATAAAAGTACTCATGAGCTACTATTTTTTTGGAAAAATTGGAACACAACAAAATTTAAAAAGAAAAAACATGTCGAATTATGATTCATTTTTAAAACTTTTAAGAAAACCTTCTAAATGTCCAAATATAATTCTTATATGAAATACAAAGAAGGAAAAAATGTCAAAAACTTATTTCTCTGCACTTGGCAAGGTCATGAAAAATATTTCAACATTTTTGGCAGAAGACACTACTTTCTAAACGAAAAAAGGAAGTTTGTTGAAGTGAAGAAAAAATAAAAGCAAGTATCATCTATTGACAAGTATCAAAAATGAATTTAGAAGTATTATTTTCGTTAATTTAATTAAATTACAGTTGAACACAAGGGCGGAATTCGGAATCGGCCTTTATCGGTTCGAATTTGAATTCTACCACCCTCCATTTGATATACAAAGTTCAAAAGTTAATGTTTGACTAAGTTTGAATAAATCCGTAATGTGCATACTACATCGCCACTGATTAAACACACGAATTATAATCAAACTGTCAAAAGGGAGAGAGAGATTATCTTATAAATAACTTTCTGGATTACCCAATGTTGCTCGGACTTCTCTCTAACCTTTTAGAGAGAGAAACCACCAAATCACAAAAATTACAAAAAACCCAAACAAATCTTATCCCCAACACTTACTCCACACGTCAATCAAACCACAACCACATCTATGCAATTTCTGAAGCAAATTTATGCAAGGAAATAAAAGCCACTACAGCTAAAAATCGCAGTTCTTGATGGACAACAACACCACAACCAAGGGGAGAAGAGGACCTCCTTTCACGCAGTACAAACAGACCATTTAAGGAAACAAGTTACGGAGATACCATAACCAACAAACAAACTTTTACTCTCATGGATTTTGATTGTACACTTTGTAGTACACTTACCCTTGAAGAAGAAAAAGATAACCCATCAAATCACCCGAACTTCATACCCATCACAGTTGAGGACAAAAACATACTATATGAATGTAACGACCGACCGGTCATTTTGAGCATTTTTCTCTTCGCTCGGTTGTTTTAGGGTATGAGTAGCTCCGTATGATGTATTATGACATATGTGAATCGTGGATTTTGGTTTTCAGGTTATTCGGAATTGATTTGGAGGAATGATTCACAGCTAGAAGCTTTCAATCTGGAAGGTTTGACCAAGTTTTGACTATTGAGTAGTTAACCTCGGATTGGATTTTTGATGGTTCCGTTAGCTCCACTGGGTGATTTTGGAATTTGGAGCGCGTCCGAAATGTGATTTTGAGGTCCATGGTAGAATTAGACTTGAATTGGCGAAAGATAAAAAATTTGGTGATTTTGGGTCGGCAGTGAAAATTTGATATCGGGGTCGAAAATGGAATTTTAGAAATTGGAGTAGGTTCATAGTGTCATTTGTGACGTGTGCGCAAAATTTGATGTCATTCGGACATGGTTTGGTAGGTTTCGGCATCAGTTGCGAAATTTGAAAGTCTAAGAGTTCTTAGGCTTGAATCCGAGGGTAATTTGGTATTTTGATATTGTTTTGAGTGTTCCGAAGGTTCGACTAAGCTTGTATGTTGATATATGACTTGTTGGTATTATTGGTTGAGGTCCCGAGGGCCTCAGGTGAGTTTCGGATGGTGACTTTGCAAAATGGTTGATAGCTGCTAGTGTAACTTTTTTGGTTTCCTTGTACACGATCGTGTGGGTAGGTCCGACATCGCGTATGCTTATTTGGGGAAGAGACGAGTTTGTTCTATGCAATCACAGAATTTTGAACGTGATCGCGTACGTGTGTGAAGATGTGCTTCGCGAACGCGTGGCCAGTGTCACGTTCGCGTAGAAGTAATTGCGCTAGTGAGGAGGTGAGGTAATTGCTCTATGCGATCGCGTGAGGTTGGATGTTATCGCGTAGGTTTGAGAGGTAATGATCCGCGATCGCGTGGGTAGTTCGGCGTTTGTGTAGGGTTAATGTGTAGGCAGCTTACTTTGTGCTTTATGATCGCGAGGCCATTTCCGCGATCGCGATGAGGTATATCTGGGCAGATTTAAAAGATTCAAAACGAGGGTTTCAAGTTCATATCATAAAATTGAAGTGGGAGCTCGGTACAAGACAATTTTTAGAGAGATACTTGCGTGGGTGTTTGGGTTACGTGATTTCTATCTAATTTTGGTCAAATTTCATGATTATGCCTTTAATTTTATCCTCTAATTTGTGATTTAGGGTGAAAATTTTGGGAAAATGAGGAAGAATTCTTGATTGGATTTTTGGGGTTTTCAATGAGATTTTGTTATCGTATTTGAGTAAATTTGGTATGGTTAGACTCGTGAGTGAATGAGCTTTCTAGTTTTGTAATTTTTTGTCGGATTACGGGAAGTGGACCCGAGGGCCGGGTTGAGCCAATTTCGGGTTCATTGTCTAATTTGATAGTTTTTATTGTGGAATGCATTCCATTAGCGCATATTGATAGTATTGTACTGGTTGTGAATAGATTCAGAGCATTTGGAGGCCGAATCGAGGGGCAAGAGCATCACGGAGTAGAGATTGATCGGTTTGAGGTAAGTAACGATTGTAAATCTAGTCCTCAGGGTAAGAAACCCCGGATTTTTGTATCATTTACTATTTGGAGGTGGCGCACATGCTAGGTGACGGGCGTGTGGGCGTGCACCATTGGGGATTGTGACTTGGTCCGTCCCGTATCAACAATAAATTTGAATATTTTGTTGAAACTATATGATTCTTATGTGTTTTAGAAAGAATTTCTGTAAATCAAGTTGGGTGTCATGTTTAGGACTTATGCCAGTGTTGTTTTGACCCTTAGAGGTCTTTTCTTGCTACCCTCTCATTGTTTTCGATTGGAAATCTATACTCAGTCATGTTTATACTTATTTACTACATAAATCATCTTCTTATACTCTATTTTGATGCATTATGTAAATGTTGTTTGGCTGAGTACTTTGATTTCTGAGAGCCCGAGGGGTTGGAGAGATTTATGACTGAGTGAAGCCGAGGTTCTGAATTGTGAGGATATTATGAGTGAGGCCGAGGGCCTTATTGCATGTTTATTTATGGGAGCAGGCTGCACGCCGCAGCATGTTTGATATAGGCCGAGGGCCTCATTGATTTATGCCATGATTTGGCTGATGTAACGCTTGGGCTGAAGGAGCCCCTCCGGAGTCTGTACACACCCCCAGTGATCGTAGGTACCTAATGAGTGCGAGTGCCGAGTGCTGAGTGACTGGGAGGCATGAGTGATGGTGAGGTTTGCTGGAGAGGCTGTATATGAGTGACTTGAGGTTTGCCCGAGGGGCTGTATATGAGTGATGTTTTGCCTGAGGAGCTGATTATGATTTCATCCTTTGTGCTCCCATCTGTATTGAGCTTTTGTTTGAAAACTGTTAAAAGATATTTTAAATGATTTTACTGAAACTGGATTTAAACGAGCTATTTGATTCGAACTCTGGTTTTAAAAGCATGTCGTGTTTTACTGAGTTTTGTGATATGAACTTTACTTGCATTATTGCTCGTCACTACTTCTCACTCTTTATTTACTGTTGTTACTTACTGAGTTGGCGTACTCACGTTACTCCCTACACCTTGTGTGCAGATCCATGCATTTCTGGATACGGTAAAGGCTGTTGATTATTCCTGACGCATATTCTCAGAGTTAGCATGGTAAATTCCTGGTGATCGCAACCCTGCTTTCCTTCTTCCTTATCTTCCTTTAGTTGTACTTGATTAATCCCAGACTATGCTAGTCTTGGTATTTACAGACAGTTGTAGTAGTTGCTCATGACTAGTGATACCCCAATGTCGGACTTTTCTTTTCCGCACTTTGGTTTGATTTGAACTCCTTTATGAAGGTTTTAATATTAAATAGCTTTGAAATTATCCTTGAAATGAAACTCTCGATTTGTTTGGTATTGTGTCGGCTTGCCTAGTACCACGATAGGCGCCATCACGACAGGGTTTGTTTTGGATCTTGATAATGAACCCTGGAAACTGGCCATAATCATTAAACTACTGGGGAAACGTATGGGGTACAACTTGCTGCGAACCAAGATCCAAAAAATCTGGAACTCATCAGAACCCCTCTTAATTGACCTAGATAATGATTACTATCTCATAAAGATCTCTTCCACCAACCACTACCTAAGAATCATCAACCATGGATCTTAGTTTATTGGATACAGTACCTTACAGTCAAGAAATGGACACCAAAATTCAACCCAAACGCAAACCACATCAATTTTTAAGTCTTATCCCCCCCTATCCTTCACAATAGTATTTATTATGTAATTTAATCCAGTGAGCTTGTGAATGAAAAGGAATGTATTACTGCAACATACGCTATTTTTAAGAATGAGTTGATGCAGGCTACAAAAGCATTATGTGGTGGTGGTGATCGATCATTAAGAACTAGGGAGGATGATTATGCTGATTATGAAATTTTTTGGATGCCTCAGTGTTCTACATTTACAGGTAAACCAATGTGCCACTTTCTTTTACGTTAGTTCGAACAAGTTTTGTCTTTAATTACATGAGATTAGTTTATCTTAATAGATATTTACATCTATTTCATCTTGGTTTGGTTGTTGAGAGACTTTGCAATAAGTAATATGACATTACAAATGTTAAAACTTTTCAGATTTCTTCTAGCTTAACGTAAGCACTTTGATGTGGAATTTTCCTGCAGCGATTTTTCCGGTCAAAGTTTCTTTTAATGTGTTCCAGCTTCATTAATTTGAACATTTAGGAAATTCAGATTACATTTTAGTATATGCAGAGGTAGAGTATTGTTGTTTTGGTTGTAACTTTTGGATGAATGAGGACATCATGAAACCTGACGAGAAATTTTTGTCCATATATTATTTGTTGCATTTCCCAGCTATTTGACCACAAACCATTCAAACATTTCTCTAGTAATTTATAGGAATTTTTATATTCCTATACACGGAAACTATATTATCCCCTACTCAAATTTTACTATAATTATCTTTTATATACTCAATTACCATTTATATACATTTTAAGGGAATTAATGATATTAACTAGTGTCCTAAATTAACTCTACCGTATATTTCCATTTCCCCCATGTTTCTCTCTTCACATCCCACCCCTCTCACCCACGTATCACACCCCATGATTTTCTCTGCACTCACCCACAATTTTCTCTTCATAAAAATTACAAATCCTCCGTTAACGCTTTTTGCAACTATTCTTCAAAAATCAGATAAAATTCTTACTCTTCTTCAAAGTTCATACCTCCATTAACGCCTTTTGCAAAGCTTGATTTTCAATGAAGAAGAAGATTTCTTCAAAGAACAACCCTAACAAAGATATTTCCATTAAAAAGCTTTGAAGCTTTGAATTCAAATTTGGGTTTTCAAAAAATTTTATTTGTTTGAATTGGGTGTTGTTGCAAAGATTTGGGTATTCTCTCTGTGTCTCCCTTTATCTCTCAATCCCTAATTTTAGTAATGTAAAACAAATAAAAAGAGAGCACCAATTCCACCATTGACAACCATTAAAAAACTTTGAAGCTTTGAATTCGAATTTGGGTTTTCAAAAATCATTATTTGTTTGGATTTGATGTTGTTGCAAACAATTGAGAATATGCTTTAGAGTTTATATCTCAATTTTGAGGGTGTTTTGGTGAAGATTAGACTTGATTTTGGCTGAGTTTCAGATTGAACTCGAAGAAGAAGGAGAAGACGTGATATGCACTATATTTACGAAATTATAGTAAAATTGTAGAAATAATGTAAGAAAATTGTAGATAAGTTGTAGATAAATTGTATAATATATAATTAGTTGTATGAAATTTATTTTTACTATGTATAAAACAGATACAAAATATACAAAAGACATATTGTATAAAATTTATATTTAAGTTGTATGTTATTGTAGTTGTATCTAACTGGATAGAAATAATGCGTGAAAGTTGTAGATTAGTTGTAGATAAGTTGTATATAAGTTGTATAATGTATAATTAATTGTATGAAATTTATTTTTACTGTATATAAATCAAATATAAAATATACAAAAGACATATTGTATAAAATTTATATTTAAGTTGTATGATAGTGTAGTTGTATTTAACTGGGTAGAAATAATGTGTGACAGTTGTAGATAAATTGTATAATATATAATTAGTTATATGAAATTTATTTTTACTATGTATAAATCAAATACAAAAGATATATTGTATAAATTTTGTATAAAATTTATATTTAAACTGTATGTTATTGTAGTTGTATTTAACTGGATAGTGTACGAAAAAATTCTCATGAATAAATTATGTGCATATAAACGAATTCAAAAATTGATTATGTTAATATTGGGGTTAGTTTAATGCTTTTTAGGTTGAATTATAAAAAACTGTGTGCAACTTATGAACATATGTGATATGACGAAAAGATGTCGACATTATTTTTAAAACTCTTTCTAGTCAAATTTTTCTGCACTTTGTGCTCAGGCTTTATAATGAGTGTGTGTTTCCAGTTTTTCCAAACATAAAAACACTATTTTCATTGTTTACTACTTATAATTGTTGCTGAACACTTTCCCTGCTTCCTACCTTTTGTTGCTGCTATAGGTCATGAACTTTTTCTTTGATAAAAAACACTTGAAAATAATTTTGACAGCTTTTCATCGTATCTATTTTTTTACAACAATATTTTTTTTTTACTTTACGAAAATGTTTAAGGTAGCATACTTTTAGGTTTAATTTTTGTAGGAAAAGAAGACAGTTGTGTGTATATAAACGAATCTGGAGAGCAAGTTGGATTTGCATCTTGAACAAGTAATGATACTCCTCCAACTTTAATTGGTTAGTGTATTTTAAGGCGGAAGAAAAATAAGGAAAGAGAAGAGGAGAGAAAAAAGGAAAAGAGTGTAACTACATCTCTTGATTGAAAGCACAAATAATGAATTGGGAGTCTTTTAAGGTGGATTGTATATATTTTGTAAACAAAACTTGTTTATGCCGGGTAATTAACTAAACATGAGCATTAAGGATAATGAAGTTTCAAATAGGGTATATGAATGAAAAAATCCCTAATTTATATTACTTGGAGCATATCATTAGTTAGGTATGTAATTTATTGTTTTTGCATATTTGTATGAATGGATATTTAGGTGTGCTAGGCGCATATACAAAGTGTTTGATACCTGGTCTTTGTTTGTCCTTCTACTTTATATAACTCACTAATATCTATTCTTGTACTTGGTGTGTACCTGCAGTTTTCAGTATCTCAAAATCTTCCTATATGTTTTTGGAACACAAAAGATTGGCTACTAAGCTAAGGTTGGTACTACAGCTCCAGCTCAGGATTGAGGCTTATAGGTTGTGTTGTACTGAAGATACAAACGGTTTATGTATTTTATTTTTTTCGGTATTATGTCTGTAATATTTATATGTTAATGGTTTCACTATACAATGTACTTATGTCTTCTTCACTAAAATCAGAATGCAGATAAAACAAATAGACCTCTTACGTGTTTAGTTTGCTTCGGCCAACTCATGCAGATAATATTTCATCCATATATTGCAGCAGTTACGTTCATTTATTGAAGGATTTAGGCAGCATAGACTTCAAGGATTAAAAAAACAAAAACAAATGCGGACTCCTGGTTTGCTGCAACACTCCCCTCTTCCTTTAATTAACTGTACAAGCTTACTGTTGGGCTTGGGCCGGTGCTTAGCACCGGCATTTCCCTCCTACTTTATTTATATCTATATCTATCTATTTATTTATATCTATCTATATTCTATATTATTATAAAAGTATGAATATAATATCGGTTTACAAAAATAAACTTATAATATTAAAGATAATAACTCATAATAAAAGGACATAACCGAAATTCTAGATATTAGCCTTATAATCTCATTAGTTTTAGGACATGGTACTACACGTTAGGAATCTACATGATTACTTTTAGGGATCCTATTAGTATAATTATTTTTGGGATGTCTAATTCATATTAAATTGAACAAGTAAATATCTTTAGTTATGTAGTTTTATTACTTTTAGGATATACTTCTTAAAAATATCTATTACTAATTTAATTTGAAAACGTATTCATAATGTTCTATTACTAATTTAATTTGACAATGTATTATATTTTTCAAATCATTTAGAAAAATGAGAGCCTATATTATAATAAAAGTATAAATACAACATTAATATATCAAAATAGCCCTAAAATATTAAACGGAAGAACTCATAAGGAAATGACATAACTGCAATAACCTATTTTTTGGGCTACAATATCTTCTATGCTAATTTTTAATATTTAAGATTTAAAATTAATAAATTTTGTCTATTAAATTATTACTAAAAATATGTAAGAAGGTTTAATAAAATCAATTTCATAAGAATCCTGTGTATTGGCAATACATTACCATTCCATAATATCCAATACGAAGAAAAAATAAAAGTAATATTAAATGGACTGAGTTGAAATTGAGAAAAAAAAAATACCCCCACGATAATACATTTCTATGTTATATTTAAACTATTTTCTTACTCAAATATATTTTTTTATCAATTTTTTTGTGTAGTATTGACAAATACTCAATTATTAAATAACAACTAAGAAAATATTTAAGAATATAAATATGTGAGAAAGAGAAAAAAATAATTGGTAGAGTAAATACCACTAATAATTCTTCAAACACAAAGATCTAAATGTGAAATACCATATCAATCTTTTTGTCACGACCCAAAATTTCTACCGTCGGAATCGTGATGACACCTAACATCACACTTGCCAGACAAGCCAACGTTAGAGATTACTTAGCCATTTATATCCATTTTTAGTGATTAGCAATGAACAGACAAAATACAGCGGGATAATTGTATTGATATATAGATATCAGAGTCATTTGCATATTACTTCTATCTAAAAACCTGGTGTCACAATTCACAAACTTTCTATGATTTGTCTACAATCAATTGTCTGAAAGAAATTACAACTATTGTGGAAAGTAAAGGAAAACAATAAGAAGATATGTAAAAGGGGACGCCAGGGCCTGCGGATGCCAGCAGGACTACCTTGGATCTCCGAGCTGTGAACCTGAGTCAATATCTCGATCAGCCACAACCTGCTCCGAAATCTGCACAGGGAATGCAGAGTGCAATATCAATACAACTAACCCCATGTACTGATAAGTGTCGAGCCTAACCTCGACGAAGATGTGACGAGGCTACGGCGGGACACTCACAATATATGCTACAGACGATAAATAATAAGGCAGAAAAGGGGAACAATATAATATAAAAGCCGTAAATTGCAGAAATAAATACATAACCTTAGTGTCCTATCAATACCCAGCTATAACTAATCCTTAGGCGAAATGTAAAACCACCGAATAACTTACACAGTCAGAGAATAATACATAAATGCATATATTGATGTGGCGCGTATCCCGAGCCCACCAATCCTCTCTTATTCCTCTGTAACGATTACAATAAAAGTAAATAATATATATGTTGCGGCGTGCAACCCGATCCCACCAATCCTCCCTTATTCCTCCGTAACAATTACAATAAAAAGTAAATATAATATATATATATATATATATATATATATATATATATATATATATATATATATA
>ML335697.1:0-35341 GCA_005239505.1 Nicotiana paniculata | reverse complement strand
AGGCGACACATCGCCGAATCTTAACACTTGCCCCAGCTTAAACTCTTGGGGAAATGTGGATTTGTATTTTGGTGTGACAAAACCCCAGGGAGAGGCTGCCTATGTATCTTTTCGGAATCAAGTCGAACGTAGTTCAGGGAAACATTTTTGTTTTTGTTTTTTATTTTTGTTTTGTTTTTCCTCTGTTTTGTTTTGTTTTCTCTTTCTTTTGCTTTCTTTGTTTTCTTTTTTTTTCAACTCATTTTCATTTTTTTCTTTTTTTGTCATTTTATTTTTCTGTTTTTTCTTTTTTTTTGTTTTTTCTTTTTATTTTTTCAATAACACTTTCGAGTTCCAAAGAGGGTAATCGAAGAAGAGTAACCGGCTCAAAGGGTTTGCAAAAGGGTTAATGGTGTTTGGGTAGCGAGAATAAAAGCCTTCGTCACCTCAGTCGGAGAACCTTTGATATTACATGGAGGATCAAATGTAGTACCTTTTGACGGCATCTGCATTGACAGCCATTTCGGGGTCATTTCCTTCGATGTCCCCTAGGTATAACGCTCCTTTTGGTAGCAATTTCCTTATGATGTATGGCCCTTTCCAGTTCGGGGCGAATTTTCCTTTCGCCTCTTCATGGTACGGGAGGATGCGTCTTAAGACAAGTTGCCCCACTTCGAAGTTCCTAGGTCGCACTTTCTTGTTGTAAGCACGGGCCATTCTTTGCTGGTATAATTGGCCGTGGCACACTGCGACCATCCTTTTCTCATCAATCAAAGTTAATTGCTCCAGTCGGGTCTTGACCCACTTATTATCCTCAATTTCTGCTTCGACAATAATCCGAAGGGAAGGAATTTTTACTTCTGTGGGTATTACAGCTTCCGTGCCATAAACCAATAGGTAAGGGGTAGCTCCAACCGACGTGCGCACGGTCGTACGATATCCCAACAATGCAAAAGGCAGCTTTTCGTGCCATTGCCTGGATGTTTGAATCATTTTCCTGAGAATTTTCTTAATGTTTTTGTTTGCTGCTTTAACTGCGCCATTGGCTTTGGGCCGGTAAGGGGTCGAGTTGCGGTGTGTGATCTGGAACTGTTCACATACCTCCCTCATCAAGTTACTGTTCAGATTCGCTGCATTGTCGGTAATGATAGTTTTTGGGACACCAAAATGATAGATGATATTAGCATGCACGAAATCCACTATCGCTTTCTTAGTGACAGCTTTGAACGTGATGGCCTCAATCCATTTTGTGAAATAGTCGATAGCAAACAAAATGAATCTGTGCCCGTTTGAGGCCCTTGGCTCAATTGGCCCAATGACATCCATTCCCCAAGCAACAAACGGCCAGGGTGCTGACATAGGATGCAGTTCTGATGGTGCTGCATGGATTAAGTCACCGTGTATTTGGCACTTATGGCACTTCCGGACGAGACCGAAACAATCTTTCTCCATGGTCATCCAATAATATCCAGCCCGCAAGATTTTCTTTGCGAGGGCGTAACCATAGTGGGCACCGCATACTCCTGAATGCACCTCGCTCATAATCCGTTCGGCTTATTTGGCGTCTACGCATATTAATAGATTTAGATCGGAAGTCCTTTTATACAGTACTTCCCCACTTAGGAAGAAACTGCTGGCGAGCCTTCGGATGGTTCTCTTTTAGTCTCCGTTGGCCTGATCTGGATATTCTTTGTCTTCAAAAATCTTTTAATATCATGATACCATGGTTGGACATCGGGTTCTACTTCGACTGTGTTGCAATAACCATGTTTTTCCTTGATTTGGATTTCCAATGGGTCTATATGAACATTAGCCGGATATGGCAGCATTGTAGCTAGGGTGGCCAGCGCATCAGCTAATTCATTGTGGCACCGAGGAATATATCTGAACTCGACGGCTCTGAATCGCTTACTAAGATCCTCCACATGCTGTCTGTAGGGAAGGAGCTTAACATCTCGAGTTTCCCACTCTCCCTGAGCCTTCTTAATGATCAAATCGGAGTCCCCCATGATCAATAACTCTTCTACATCCATGTCAATGGCCATGTTCATGCCCATTATACAAGCTTCATATTCAGCAGTATTGTTTGTGCTGAAGAAACGGAGGCGGGCCGTGGCAGGGTAGTGTTTTCCTGTGGGTGAAATCAAGATTGCCCCTATCCCAATACCTTTTGCATTGGCTGCTCCGTCGAAGATCATTTTCCAGGCGTCAGCGCCTTCCGAGATTACATCGACGGAATTGACTTCTTCATTCGGAAAATAAGTGCTCAAGGGTTGGTATTCATCATCGACCGAATTTTTAGCTAGATGATCGGCCAATGCTTGGGTTTTCATTGACGTGCGAGTGACATAGACAATGTTGAATTATGTGAGCAAGATTTTCCATTTTTCTAATCTCCCGGTGGGCATTGGCTTTTGGAATATGTACTTCAAAGGATCCAGCCTCATAATGAGGTAGGTGGTATAAGCCAACAAATAATGTCGTAGCTTCTGAGAAACCCAAGTTAGAGCGCAGCAAGTCCTTTCTAACTGAGAATACTTGGCCTCGTAGCTTGTGAACTTCTTGCTTAAGTAATATACGGCCTGCTCTTTCTTCCCGGTTGCATCGTGTTGCCCGAGAACACACCCAAAGGAATTTTCTAGCACTGTCAGGTATAGGAACAAAGGTTTCCCTGGTTCTGGTAGGACTAACACTGGAGGATTTGACAGATATTCTTTGATCTTGTCGAAAGCGTCCTGGCACTCGTCTGTCCATTTGATGGCTGTATCTTTTTTCAGCAGCTTGAATATAGGCTCGCATGTGGATGTCAATTGAGCGATGAACCCGCTGATGTAATTCAACCTACCCAGCAGACTCATGACTTCATTCCTGGTTCTTGGGGGTGGAAGATCCTGAATAGATTTTATCTTTGTCGGGTCTAGATCGATGCCCCGTCGGCTGACTATAAATCCCAGTAATTTTCCGGATGGAACTCCGAAAGCGCATTTGGCTGGGTTTAATTTCAAATCATATTTGCGCAGGCGTTCGAAGAATTTCCTCAAATGATGCACATGGTCACTTTGGGTTCTGGACTTAATGATCACATCATCCACGTACACCTCAATCTCCTGATGCATCATGTCATGGAATATGGCGGTCATGGCCCTCATATAAGTTGCCCCAGCGTTCTTTAAACCAAATGGCATGACCCGGTAATAGTATGTTCCCAAGGGTGTAGTGAAGGCTGTTTTTTCTGCATCCTCTTCATCCATCAACACATGGTGATGTCCGGCATAGCAATCGACAAAAGACTGTACCTCATGTTTGGCACAATTGTCAACTAGAATATGTATGTTTGGCAGTGGAAAATTATCTTCGGACTTGCTTTATTCAGATCTCGGTAGTCGACACATACTCGGACCCTTCCGTCCTTTTTAGGCACCGGAACCACATTGGCCAGCCAGGTCGTGTATTGGACCACTCGGATTACTCTAGCCTTTAGTTGTTTAGCGACCTCTTCTTTGATCTTGTCACTCATGTCTGTTTTAAATTTCCTCTGCTTTTGTTGAACAGGTGGATGACCGGGGTAGGTTGGCAATTTGTGTACCACCAAGTCCATACTTAGTCCGGGCATGTCGTCGTAGGACCAAGCAAACACGTCTTTGAATTCAAATATGAGTTGAATCAAGGAATCCCTAGTCCTTTCGTCCATGTGGACGTTTAACATGGCTTCTCGAATCTCCTCTTCACTGCCCAAGTTAACGGGTTCTGTTTCGTTTAAGTTTGGCTTAGGCTTATTCTTGAATTGTTCCAATTATCAATTTATTTCTCTAAAAGCCTCTTCTTTGTCATATTCCGGTTCTTGATTCATTATTTCGAGGTTAGACGGCGTATTAAGATCAGAGCATAAAGTCCTCAAGCATGTCATGTTTTTTAAGGCCGCATTATTAGAACTGAAAAAATAAGAAAAGTAAACAACAATCAGAAAGAATAATAGACGACGAAATTTTGATTTCATTTCATTGAATTTGAACTTATGAGGGTTCACATCGCAATTTAAAAGGCAAGAAATCAAAAAACACTTGATTTACACCCTGAAATAACTCATAGTGCAGAAAGGATGGCAAAAGCTGAACTACCGGGACTCCCGACTGACGGGGAATGGAGTAGCCTTCCAGTTTTGCAACTTGCATCAGGCCCCATATACTGCACTTCGGCAGTGCTGGAGCCTTCTCCTGGTTGGACCATGTGGGCCTCATACAACATCTGTCTCATTGCTCCGCATATTTCTTCGATTTCTTCGGCCGTGAAAGCCTCTTCCTCTTCCTCCATGTATTTTGGCTTGACAAATGATGCGGTGATGTGTGGGATCGGCCGAGGCAATACCCAACCATTTTTCTTACGTTGTTCAGCCCATTGCTCATCGTCGGGAGTAGCTTGAAACCCTATGCCAAAGAACTTTTTATTGGTAGGCAAGGTGATAGGTTCTTTAATGCCTTGCAAGGACACCTCGAGCCCTTTTCTAGGTATGTACCCATGTTTAATCATGTCATTAGCGACCATAATTGATGCGTTTGATAGGAAGGGTTGAGGGCACGGGGTTCCTTCCTTGTGATGGTCCCTAACCACAATCTCGAAAGCCTGGTAGACTATGTGCTCGCTGCCTTCTCTTACTTCCAGGCAGGGGACTGATGGGTCCCTGTATAGATTGCTCGTCCTCTCCATGGACCACAATTTCCTGGTCTTCATATTCGAACTTAACCATCTGGTGGAGAGTAGATGGTTCTGCCCCTACTGCATGGATCCAAGGCCTTCCCAGGAGATAATTGTAGGAAGTATCCATATCCATGACCTGGTATGTCACTTCAAAATCTACAGGGCCGATTGTCAAGACCAAATCAATCTCCCCGATCATGTCTCTCTTGATACTATCGAATTCGCAGACGCACACATTGTTGGGCCTAATTCTCTCAGTCCCGATCTCTATTCTTTGTAGGGTCGAGAGAGGGCAAATATCAACCCCAGATCCGCCGTCCATCATAACCCTTTTCACATAGTAACCTTCACATTTACTAGTTAGGTGGAGAGCTTTGCTATGGGCGGCCCCTTCTGGGGTCAATTCATTATTGCTAAGTGAGATCCGGTTGATTTCGAAAAATCGCTCTGACATTCTTTCCATTTGCTCAATTGTGGTCTCTGCCGGAACGTATGCTTCGTTAAGTGTTTTGATCAGGATTTTCTGATGCTCGTTTGAATTTACCAGCAAGGATAGAAGTGAGACCTGAGTGGGGGACTTTATGAGCTCCTCAATTATGGCGTATTCAACGGTTTTCATATTCTTGAATAATTCTTCTGCCTCTCCGGCACTGATTGGCTTTTTAGGCGGAAAGCGTTTCTGCGTGCTTTTGTTCAGTTCTTCAAGGTCGAGGTATTTCTCTGATGAGTTTATATCGCTTGTTTCCCCAGTAATTTATTTCCCTTTGTACGTCACCATCGTCTTGTGGTAATTCCAAGGGACGACAGTAGTATTCTTCATGGGAGTTTGCGACACGCAGCTAATAACCACGGGCTCATTCAGCCTTGGTGAAATTATTTGCCCCCACGCCACATACGTCCCTTTCGGCACGTACATTTTTGGGTCGTTCATTATTGCCTTGTTGAATTGTAACCTTCTGGGAGGGCTCAACACACTTTGTTCCTTCCTGGGTGCCTTGGGGATGTAAAGAACAGCGTCTTTAGAGGGTCCCCTATTTGTTTCGGTCTCAGCCTTCTCCGTGATCTAGGGGGACGGGGTTACTCTTCTTCATCTCTTTGACTGGTTTGGGTGCCGCCTTGGGCTTTCTTTCCACATCTGCGATGGCGATGATGGCCTTTAGAGCTGGATCGTAATCCTGGTCCTCATAAATCATGCCGATGACGGACCCATGATTCTGAGTGGGCAGTGGATTTTTCATCACATTGGGAGCTTCTTCGTCCCTTAACACCACTTTCTTTTGTTCTATAAGGCTTTCCACGGCTCTTTTGAGGGTCCAACACTCCTCCGTGTCATGCCCTCCTACTCCGGAATGGTAGGAACAATTGGTTCCCGGCTTGTATGATGTTGATTCTGGGTTTTGCCTGGTCGGAGGTACGGGTTGTAGAAGCCCCATTTGGACTAATTTTGGGAAGAGACTTGAATACGGCTCCCCGATAGGATTCAAGTTAGGTCTCCTTGGTGGTTCACGGGGATAGGTGTTGTACGGGTAGTTTTGGGGAGGGTGTGGATTATATGGAGCTGGGGGAGGATGGTTGTTTCTCGGAGGTGGAGCTCTATTCTGATTGTATTGTTGTTGCAGCCTGGGATGTGGCTGAGCATTCATTACCGCATAGGGAAGAGGGGGCGTAGCATAAGCTGCGTCTTGGTGAGGATAGTAATGTTGGGAAGCTTTGGGAAATGGACGTGGGTATTGTCCAGGCTTCCTGACATCGGAAACCATCATGGCCCCTTCTTCTTTATTTTTCTGTTGGCTGCGGTCCCGGATCCGCTTTGGATGGCCTAAGAGGTTGCTCTTATGGCAGATTGGCTCAGAATACGACCAGTTTTTAGACAATTTTCCACCATTTCTCCAATTTTGATTGATTCCGCAAATGGTTTTCCCATGAAGGACATCATATTTTTGAAGTAATCAGCTTCCTGTGCCTGTAGAAAGACGCTGACCATTTCAACCTCATCCATCGGAGGTTTGACCCTGGAGGCCTGTTCGCGCCATTTGATGGCGTACTCTCTGAAACTCCCTGAGGGTTTCTTTTTGAGGTTGGATAGTGAGTTCCTATCGGGAGCGATGTCCACATTGTATTGGAATTTCCGGAAAAAGTCCCGTGCCAGGTCATCCCATATGTGCCAGCGGGATATATCCTGGTCTATGTACCATTCTGATGCAATCCCCGTCAAGCTTTCTCCAAAATATGCCATGAGAAGTTCCTCTTTCCCACCTGCTCCCCGGAGCTGGTTGCAGTACCTTTTCAGATGAGCTATGGGGTCCCCATGTCCGTCATATTTTTCGAACTTGGGGGTTTTAAACCCAAGAGGCAAGTGGACGTGCGGGAACATGCATAAATCTGCATAGGAGACGCTTTTCTGCCTGCTCAGCCCCTGTATATTCTTGAGGCTCTGCTCAATACCCTTCATTTTTCGGGCCATTTATTCGTGCTCGGGGCTTTTCTTATCTTGTCTTAAAGTGACCTCAGACTGAGTTTTTTGGGGGTATGCATTGGGGGTAACATGAGTGGTATCCAGATGGACGGACGGTGTTTGGAATGTGAATGTTGGCGGCTCGAAACTTGGCCCAGAGATAGTCGGCGGAGCCGTGGCAGAGATTGGTGGTGCGGTGAAGATGTTGGAAGACATACCAGAAAATAGGGCCTGGGGGCGAACCTCAGAAGGCCTTCCGGCAAAGTGAGCCGACATAGTTGGATATCCAAACGGCGTGGCTGGATAGCTTATGGGGATGTTGGATGTCCCGCTTGCCCTGGGAATTATCTATGGGAAACCCGGGATGGTACTGGGTGGTTCCCTACCATTGGACCATGCGTCCCACATTTCCAGCATGCGACAACGCAGAGTCCTATTTTCTTCAGTTGTTGCTGACTCAGATGTTGGGATGGCTGGATTTAGGTCTTCCACGGAAGAGTTGACGATTGGCAAGTGACTTTCAGACGTCAGTTCTAAGCTCCCTTTTGATCTAGTGAAGTAAGGATGGGAAGCCAGGTTACCGCAAAACCAACCACCTAAAAATACCTTTAATATCGAACCAAAAAAATGTTAGGTTGAAACATTTATCACATAGGCAATCGCACGTTTTGGGTATGCAATGTACCTAAGCAACTAAATGCCTTTCTATATGTTTTTGCAACAGTTGTGTATTTCATCCCGGCTTTATTCCTGGGTTTTGAACTTCTCTTTCCTTTGTTATTATTTTCGCTTTTTATTCCTCGCTCGGTTTTCTTTCTTATGGTTATGATCGAATCCTATGCGGATTGCCTACGTATCGGGGCGCCGCGTGAATCATATCATCACGTAGTTCATGCGATAAATACCAAAGGACATAAACATTTTCGAATTTTCATTCATTAGGAAAAAACTTTCAGCTTTCATTCATTACAAAGACTCCGACATATTTTCTTGGGAATTTTAAAGAAACTACAAAGACTTAAAGTACACTCAAACAAGAAAATGAAATACAGACTCGAAAAGGACATCAAGAATACATAAGTGCCTCTACTACTCTAGGGGCCCGCGGGACATCATTCGGTCTTGCCACGGGCCTACGTACCAAACCTTGCTGGAGGCGGTGTAGGTCGTCCATTATCTTGTGGATGAATATCATTACTGCCGAGAATAAGGCGGTCTGAGTCATATCTTCACACTCTTGGCATTTTGTGCCAATATAATCCGCAATTTCTCTGACCCTCTGTCTGATGACGCCCTTTTCCTGGAGTAAGAGCCCAATCTGTTGAGACCTAGCCTATAGAACCTGGGCATCCTTATGATTCTTTTCTTGCAATTGTTGCAAGCCTCCCTCCAACTGAGCCATCATGGTATAGCATTGTTCCCTGTCTGCCTTGAACCTTTTTGCTTGTTTTTCCATTTCGTTCTCGAGGATGGCCACCCTTTCCTTCAAGTCTGTGGCTTCTTGGTCATATTTCCTTTTCAGTCTCTGGACAAACTCTGTTCTTTCCTCTGCACTTCTTGTTAATCTTGCCCAAACTCCGGCCAGTTCTTCTTCAGCTTTGTCTAGATCATTCCCATAGCTGCAAACTTTATGCCTCAGACTGTTGATAAGCCTTTCATCAGTCCTGCTTCTCTCTGGGTTCTCAGCAGCTATTTTCAATTTCTATATTTGGGCCCGGAGAGCTGCATTTTCTTGGGTTAACCTATTTTTCTCCCCTTCAATTGTGGCGGTTTGCAGAATGTTTTCAAATTTGATTTCCCTAATCTGGGCTTCCAACTTGCTTATGGTAGCTTGGTAGTTATTTTCCTTTTCTAACCAATCCCAGTGCTCTTGTGTTTGCTCGGTGAATTTTTGCACGTGGGGTCTCTTTACGGGTCGTTCTTTCTCTTGATGCTCTCTGCTTCTTATGCAATACCAAGAAGTGTAGGCGGGCTCCACTTCCCCCTTAGATAAATTTCTCACCTGAGTTTGAGGTTCTAAAAACTTGCACTCGTTCCAAATTTGACGGACCCTGCCTTCAGGAAATGCGGCTCTCGGTCATAACTCAATGGCTTGTTGGCTTAAGTCCTCATCATGGGGAACATCCTGTTGTCTTCCCAAATGGCGCAAGACCCGGTGTGGGGCATATGGATGAATGCTTTGCAGGTCCATTAACAGAAGATAGCAAACCTCAGCAGACATATTGATAACCTCACCGACAGGGAGCCACCCGAACGTCCACTCGATTTGGTCGGCAGTCAATGAACTCAAGTATGAGTGCCAGGCTTTTGTGCCCTCAGGAAATTTGTGCCCTTTACCCGAGTACCATGTTCCTCGATGCAATTCAAACCGGTTAAGTCGTAGTTCATGTAGCCTGGGCGGTGACAGAGGTGCTCGATCAACCAGATTTGTAGAAGCAGGTTGCACCCTTCAAAGAATTTTCCCCCAGATTGGAAAACTGTTAGAGCACGGTAAATCTCGGCTAAGACCATCGATATAAGTGTGCCATTAGATTTTTTCATCATGAAATCTGCCATTCTCACAAGCCCGATATCTATTCACCTGTCACTTCTTGGGCAAATCAAGGTGTCCAAGAACGCTACCACACAAGCTAGCCCCTGGCGGGCTTCCCATTTAGCCTGATCATTGTGAGTTAGACTAGTGTTGTCAGCCTTATAACCTTGGGGATCTCCATAACGTCTGTAAAGAAAATAGAAAGTGCAGAAACCTTCGGACAGGTGTGGGTCTTGGACGTCCCGACTAATGCTCAACAGATCCAAGAACTTATGTGGAGTCACTGCCCTGGGTGCCACTGGGTACCGACTTCTAAGATTGTCATTGAGACCAGCATACCCCGCAATTTCCTCTAGCGTGGGTGTCAACTCAAAGTCTGAAAAGTGGAACACGTTGTGGGCGGGATCCCAAAATGATACTAGAGCCTCGACGATGTCCAACCTTGGCTTGATTTTTAGAAGACCAGTAAGTCCGCCTAAGGCTTTCATAGAAGACTTTCTACTAGCTTGCCCCAAGTCACTCCACCACATATGGAGTCCTAAAGGGATTTCCTCGACGGCCCTGAAGGGAATGTTTTCAACTGTATTCATCCTGCACATTCGTTTTTTATTAAAACCACAAAATTTTGAAAAGTGTTATTTTTGCACAGGATTTTGTAATGGACCATTTTTGTGAATACGGCCCTTCGATGCTTCGGGCAGGAAGTTTCTAAGGTTGTGTTCGCAAATTGGGTCGAAATTTAAGGACAAACCACAGGCGGCTACTTTTGCAATAACGGCCTTCTGGTGCCCCACTTGGGTAATCAGGCTATAATAGCATCACCTAATTTTATTTAGGACTATATCCTTCGATTTTAAAAAATAAAGTTGGACCCGATAAGGGTTGCCTACGTATCCCACACCGGTGAGAATCAAACAACGGGTAGTTCGGGAAAAATCTTGATAGGTTAAAAATATACACCTACTCACTTTGTTTTGGAATATTATTTTCCTTCTTCATTTTTCAAAAAATTTTGGCAGAGTTTCGAGATATTTCAAATACGGGGATTTTCAAAACAAGGTGAATTTTCTACTCTACCTCACTCTTGGTTTTTCTGTTCATTTTTTTTAGCCAGTCAACACACAAGCCGAAACAAATAAATGCATACGTAGCAGGTAAGATGCATCAGGATAGTCTTTCATTTCAGGTACACCTGTCCTAGACGGACCCAACCCCTGTGTTGAGTCCCCTAAGTCAAATGCACATGATGCAAATAAGTGTTCCTACTAGGGATCCGGCATGAGGTTTTGTTATTCTATGTTTGAATTCTGGGGTTTTGTTCTAGACAAGGCTTACCCTAGCGGACAGCTCGAGCCGAGGTCGGGGCAGCGTACCGGGAATACAGAAGCTTCACCGGCTTTGCAACTTGTCCGTACCTCGTTCTAAAATTTGGATATGACTCTAACAGAACATAAGTCACACGAAGTGCACACTTCCCAGATGATTTAGAAGACTCATAGAGAAGGGGGTTTCGGCACAATTTATATACAGTTCAGAAAATATCAAAGCGGTAAAGAAAAGCGACATTTAGCACATTAGGTTTAAACATGTAAAAATCAGGTAATAATGCAAGCCAAATATAGTAGCTATTCTAAGCTCGGATTCTTGAACCCTGAACCAGAGATTCTGGGTTCCACATTTCCCCAGCAGACTCGCCAGAGCTATCACACCTCCTCTTTCACCGGTGAGGGTAATAAGGGAGTTTTTCCAATTAAAGTGATATTATTCGGTTTTTGGACTTATTATTATTTCAGAGTCACCACCCAGATTTTTGACGATGCTCCGGGACACCGTTTTGTTTTAAAATCCCAAACCGAGGAAATTTTGACTCTGTTTTAATTTTTTCTGCGACCAGAAATCCGAGTAAGAAATTCTGTTAACCTGGGAGAAGGTGTTAGGCATTCACGGATTCTATGGTTCTAGCACGGTCTCATAGCTATTAATATTTGGCCTAATTATCTAATCATTTACATATTTTGAACTTATTGTGCTTTTTAACCTTTTTCAATTTTTAGCCGCTTTTAATATTGATGGATTTATCTTGAAACAAGTAACGATGGCGTGCACTTGTTTGTTTTTGTACATATTACAATAACGCCACATGAAATGCACCCGCAATTGCAACACCCGATTTTAATATAATTTGAAGTTGAAGACGGGGACATGAGTTATCACACTCGAGTGTAGATTACGTAGTCAAGACTATGGTCGTGACGGTTTTATAGTGCCTATTTGAGGCGATGTTTGATTATTCTTTATGTTTTCTATTTGAAGGAACATTTTAGTTTTAGAATCAATTAGGATGTTTTATGGATTTATCTTGGACAAGTTACGATGATGTACACTTGATTTTTTTTAACACATGGTAATCACGTCACATGAAATGCACCTGTGGTTGCTATATGCGTCTTATTAGTTGTTTGGAGTGAGGGTCGGGGGCATGTGTTGCCACTCCCGAGTGTAGTTTAGGGTAATTTGAGATAATAGTTGATTCTTTTTTTCCGAATTTCAACCTAAAGATGTATTTTTCAACCTAAAGGATATGTGGAAGATTGTTTAAGTTTAAATTCTAAAGGACACAAATCTTGGGCTATGGCCATATTTAGCCCAAGTTATCATTTAACTTTTTTGGCCAATCCTAATTGTGGCTAATCTATAGGGAGGTCACTAGTTCAGGAAATCCAACTAAGTCTTAATAATCTTTACTTTCCAGTTTGATGAATAAATAGGAAATATGGTAATCAAAAATACACGGTCATTCATACATACACTTATGAGCATAACACAACGGATTTACTGGTTTTTCATTTTTTTGGCAGCCTAAACATAAATCTGAAATACTCATTAATTCTAAAATGGATTGGCAAGGCAAAATCATGCTACTTTCAGAACTTTTATGATTTCTAGCAAAAAGATTGAACCACAGGCGATCTTATTAATTTTTGAGACAGTGAATCTTATCAATTTAGAACAAACTGATCTCATGTTTCTAAAAAGCTTAAAATTCACACGTATGGATACATTTATTTTCGCAGATTTATGAGACACAAGATAATCTACTAATTCTATCCATGTTGAAACTCTACTGAATTTGAAATAACCATTTTTTCCTAAAATCCAAACGGGGTGTTTATACAGATTTTACATACGTTCTTGTGTCTAATATCATTTGCAGAACAGACAAAATTGTAAACTCGAAATTCCAGGGACATGAATAAAACTGAAATTAAGCGTACATTCCAGTCTTAAATTACATTACAATGAAAAGCTAATTGAATACAGGGGAATTATAACTTGACTGCCTCTATACACTTTCCATAATGAAAGAAACTAAAAATAAGATTCTAACTAATTTGCTGACTCGATACTCCCTTGAGGCCTTACGTTTGAGCCTTCTCTTTGTAATCTATAGAACACCCCAATATAATTTAGGTGTTGTGCAACTACCAAAACCAAACTTACCATGAAGAAGTCAGTTTTAATCCTGATATTGCGTGTGTTTAAACCATACTATCTGGCAGAACTGTTTATGCGCGTTCTCAGTGAATATGATCATAAAAGGATCAACTCAACTTCGGAATGTCATTTTTCATACTTTGGACCTTGAGTTCATATTAATTCCTTAACTTGGTTATTTAGGCATTTTAAGAGGATAAATCTGATCATAATAAAGGATTCAGATTCTTTCCTCTAAGGAGCCTTTGGTTATCCACTTTATATCCGTAAAGTNGACTATTAAAGAGTCAGATTCATCTACTCAAGTGCTAATACTAACATAATTCTAATCTCTATAGGAACTTTGCTTATCTAGGATTTTTTAGAGGATGAATCTGACCATCCAAGGGTTCAGATTCTCACTTTAATGCCCTTAACAACTACATACTTTATACCCTTTTTGAAGGGTAAACTTCAGCCATTTATACTACTTTTGTGCACTATCATGGGGTGAATTCGACCATTAACAGGTCAAATTCATCTACCCTAGCGCTAATACTAACCTATCTAGAGACTTGCTTGTTGAATCTCTTTATGGACCAAAGAGACTCAATTGAAAGCATATTTTTCTGCACACTTATAGAGAGAACCTGACCATAGAGAAGGTCAGATTCTACACCTTAGTGCAGCCCTTTCTGGAAAGTAGAACTACGATTATCAACTATATTTATATACCTTTAGTCTGAAATATACAGAATATTCCAACAACAAAACAATGTTTATCACACTCACGGGTTCATTAACATGCTGATAAACATCTATACAATCACATTTACATAAAGTAGAAGAAACAACCCCATTCATCAAGAACAGCTAGTTTAAGCAGGGAGTACAAGAAGAAGATTCCAGTTCAACATTTCATTAAGAGCAGATGATTTAATACATACCTTTTAAGAGTGAAATAGCAAGAGGGACTTGACCAAATAAAGGTCAGATGCTAAAAAATGGAGATCAACACAGCAACTAACAGGCAACAAGACAAGTAGTAGAGAAACCCAAAAAGTGAGAGCTTGAAAAACCAGAAATTGAAGCAAAAAACCAGCAAGAAAACAGATTTGAACCGGATAAACTTTTGAAACCTAGAAAAACGAGTCAGCTACCACCCAAATTCAAGAATACCAAGACTGAGGAAAACCAGATTTTTCATATCTCTCTATACCTAATCGAGTGTTCCTTTAGTATAGGGTTTCTATTGTGTGTCTGTATATGAGATTTCTGTATCCAGATTTTCAACAGGGCTCCCCAGGTTCAAAAGAAAAAGTCCAGAATATGTAAAAAGAAAGTCTATTTAGCTCAAGGATGGGATATGATTTGGCATATTCCTCATCCAAAAGGCTGAAATAGTACATAGGGCAGCTGTCAACCTTATCTTTGGGACAGATGCCCCTATTCTAGAACCTTCCTCTTTAGAAAATACCCTTTTAACCTCAGAATCTGATTTGCTAGACTGAGTTATCTAATGTACCCCTTGGAGTCCCTGAATTTACCATCGGGTAATCAAGGTAAACTCACTTAGGTTATTACTTAACTCTAGTTACCTAAACCTAGTCAGGTTCCTTAGTTAACTAGGACTGATAAGTATTATTAGTTTGATGCTAGTTTACTTGGCTTAATTAAAACTAATCTTGATTCTTTAAGCTTTGGTGAATTATTTTAGATTTAAACCTAATTGTGATTAACTCAATTTGAGTAATTATACTTAATCAACCTAATTGAGTGATCAACTTAATTAACCATTAGTGAAAGCTGCAATTAACTAACTCTTAGCTTAGTATGTAATTAGCTTATTAAATATTGACTAATTGAGATGATTAACTCACTAATCAATCTTTGATTTTAGGTGAGCTATTTTCAGGTTCTAGGTTAGTTAGTTTAGGTCCTTAAAGTTAGTTTCCAATTATACTGTTAGTTATCTTAGTTTTAAGGGTATACCTAATCAAACTAATTAATAGTTAACTAATCAGACTACTAAATCAAAGATGAGTTGAGGCGAAATCAATTCAACAATAAACTAAAAATCAGAAAACAGGTTAGGGGATCGAACAACTGAGCATAATATACAAAGAAAAACTAAACATGGTCAATCAACTGATGCAAGCACATGAAGCACACTTAAAACTCATGAATCATCAAAACTTGAACTATATCATTCCAATATCCAAACAGGGTTCAATTAACCTAAGAATGCATTTGTGAACTAACAATACACAAGGTCAATTGATCAAACATGAATTAATGATAGGAAACAGATATGCACTGATACAGCAATAGGAATCTTAAGTTATCTACTAAACAAGGAAGTCTATTCAGGTTCTGAATTAATTACAAGAAGGAAACGTTCAAGCAGACAGGAGAAAAATGACAAGATAAAATAAGCTGGTCTAAGAAGGAACAATGGAAACAGTAATTAAACCTATTACTTTGTTCATGATTTCTTTCACAGTAAAACCCTAAAAAAGAAAAAGGAAATAACCATTTCTTTTTCTAGAAAAGCTTTGGCCGGAAAACTTGGGGGTCGCTGGGCCTTAGCCAAACTCTGGAGGGTTTGAAAAATGACTCAAACCCAGAGAAATCAATAGCCTTCATTGAGAGTTATCGATCCGTGTAGGTTAGAGCCATTAACAATCTTGGAATCGGCCGACAGGGGGAATTAGGGTTTCTGCGTTCCTAGATGCGAAATTAATGGAGATTGAGTGGATTTTTGAGGGAACTAATAATGGGACGGGGTTAAGGGGAGGATGAGGGTTATCTGGTTAAAAGTCCGGGTCAATTGGTTGAGATCTGCCGCCGGTAGGCTATTTTCGGGCGGCGGAACTCTAGGACAGTTAGGGTTTTGTTATACAGAAGAGAGAGAGACGGAGGGGATGGGGAGGCGGCTAGGGTTTGGGGGGTGTTAGGCTTTTGATGGAATGAGGGTAGGGGGGTTGTTTGGACAGTTATATAGCGTAAGGGTCCTTAGTTCAGGACCGTTGGATCAATAAGATCCAATGGCTAGGGGGCTCGAGGGTGATGAAACGAAGTCGTTTGGGATAGTGTATGGGCAGGCCGGGTAAGGGGTTTATTGGGATGGGCAGGTGAGTAGTGTTGAGATAGGTTTGGGCCTGGGTAATTTCAAGCCCAGATTCGAAATTGGCTCTCTACATTAATTAAACTAATTAATCTAATTAAGTTCGAATCTAATTTAATCCAAAAATGTAGTAATTAATTTTAAACCTTATTTTTCATCTATTTACAGATTAATTAAGAATAAACAACCAATTTTATATTCCTAATTAAATCTATGATTTATCGAATAAAAATAATTAATTTTTTTAGTAATTAGTTATTAAAAACTACATTACGTTAAATAACCATCATTCGTCTATTATTTAATTAATTATAAATAATAACTTCATAATTCCTTGATAATAGTGATGCAAATTTTTAGTAATTTTAAAAGATGAATTATGGATATGCAAAGATGCAAATAATTCACAATTAATCACTGAAAATCAACAAAAATTCATAAAATCAATTGATTTATTGAGATTTTTATAGGATGATATGACGAGTAAAAATCACGTGCTCACACAAGTAATCAAAACACCAAAATAATATCATAAACATCGAATTAAGCCTCAAAATCAATGAAATTCCTTTAAACTTCAAAAACTTCTAATTTTTTCATTTTCGATCTGAATCATGTCAAACTAAGTTCGTTTCTCACTAAATTTCACAGATAACACATATAAGACATAATGAACCTATTCCGGGCTCCAGAACCATAATACGGGCCCAGTTTCATAGGTTTCACATCAAATCTCATTTTCAAAAACCTTTATATTTTTCAGAAAATAATTTTCTTCAAAAATTCATTCTTCGGAATTTGATTCCGGGCATACGCCCAAGTCCCATATTTTCCTACGGACCCTCCGGGACTGAGTCAACTTTATTCAAATTTCAACACAAAAATATCAGTTTTATCAATTTTTCACATAACGTCTTCCCGGCTATACGCCCGGACTGCGCATGCAAATTGAGGTAAGATATAAGGAGGTTTTACGGCCTCAGAACATAGATTTAGCTAAAATTACACGGGATGACCTTTTGGGTCATCACAATCTCCACCTTTAAAACAATCATCCGTCCTCGAACGGACATAGAAAGGTAATTGAATCGGGGAAAAGATGGGGATATCGGCTCCGCATATCGGACTCGGACTCCCAGGTAGCTGCCTCAATAGGTTGACCTCTCCACTGAACATGAATCGAAGGATAACTCTTCGATCTCAACTGACGAACCTGCCGAGCTAATATGGCTACCGGCTCCTCCTCATAAGTCAAATCCTTGTCCAACTGGACACCGCTGAAGTCAAGACTATGAGAGGGATCGGAAATATACCTCCAAAGCATAGATACATGAAACACCGGGTGTACGGCCAATAGACTAGGTGGCAAAGCAAGTCTGTAGGCCACCTCTCCCACCTTGTCCAGAATCTCAAATGGACCAATGAACCTAGGGCTCAACTTGCCCTTCTTTCCGAACCTCATCACGCCTTTCATGGGCGACACCCGAAGAAATACCCGGTCCCCAATCATAAATGCCAAATCACAAACTCTGCGATCCGCATAACTTTTCTGCCTGGACTGAGTTGCACGAAGTCTATCCTAAATAATCTTCACTTTATCCAAGGCATCCTAGACTAACTCTGAACCCAACAATCTAGCCTCTTCCGGCTCAAACCACCCAACTGGCGACCGACACCGCCTACCATACGACGCCTCATACGGAGCCATCTGAATGCTCGACTAATAGTTGTTATTGTAGGCAAACTCAGCTAAAGGAAAGAACTGGTCCCATGAACCTCCAAAATCAATGACACAAGCTCGCAACATATCTTCCAAAATCTGAATAGTACGCTCGGACTGATCGTCCGTCTGAGGATGAAATGATGTGCTTATCTCAACCCGTGTGCCCAACTCACGCTGAAATACCCTCCAGAAATGGGAGGTAAAATGAGTACCTCGATCAGAAATAATGGACACGGGCACACCATGCAGGCGAACAATCTCCCTGATGTAGATCTTTTCCAATTTCTCCGAAGAATACAAAACTGATACAGGAATGAAGTGTGCTGACTTAGTCAGCCTATCCACAATGACCCACACCAAATCAAACATCCTCTGAGTCTGTGGGAGTCCAACTACAAAAAACCATGGTGATATGCTCCCACTTTCACTCGGGAAGCTCAATATGTTGCATCAAAGCAACGGGTCTCTGGTGCTCGTACTTAACCTGCTGACAGTTCAAACACCTAGCTACATATGCTACAATATCCTTCTACATCCTCCGCCACCAATAATGCTGCCGCAAATCCTGGTACATCTTTGTTGTGCCCGGATGAATGGAATACCGGGAACTATGGGCCTCCTGCAAGATCAACTCACGTATACCATCAACATCAGGCACACAAATACGACCCTGCATCCTCAAAACTCCCTCATCATCAACTGTGACCTGCTTGGCACCTCCTTGCCGGACCGTATCTCTAAGAACACATAAATGACGATCATCATACTGCCTGGCCCGGATACGATCATACAATGAAGAACGGGCCACAGTATGGGCCAAAACACTGCGTGTCTCATAAACCTCCAATATCATGAACCGGTTGGCGAAATCCTAAACATCTAAAGCAAGCGGTCTCTCTCCGACTGATAAATAAGCAAGACTACCCATACTGGCTCACTTCCGGCTCAAGGCATCGACCACCACATTGGCATTCCCCGGATGATATAAGATGGTAATGTCATAGTCCTTAAAAAACTTTAACCATATCCTCTGCCTCATATTCAACTCTTTTTGCTTGAACAAATACTGCAAACTCTTATTATCCGTGAACACCTCACATGGCACCCCATACAGATAATGCCTCCAAATCTTCAACGCGTGAACAATAGCTGCTAACTATAAATCATGAAGTGGATAGTTCTTCTCATGAACCTTCAATAGACGAGAAGCATAGGCTATAACCTTGCCACCCTGCATCAACACTGCACCAAGTCCCACCCATGAAGCATCACAATACACGGTATATGGTCCTGAACCTGTGCGCAAAACTAACACTGGTGTCGTGGTCAAGGCTGTCTTGAGCTTCTGAAAGCTCGCCTCACACTCATCGGACCACCTGAACTGGGCACCCTTCTGAGTCAATCTATTCATCGAGGCTGCAATGGATGAAAAGCCTTCCACAAATCGGCGATAATAACCTGCTAAGCCGAAGAAACTCCGAATCTATGTAGCTGAAGTGGGCCTAGGACAATCTCTGACTGCTGAAATCATCTTGGAATCCACCTGAGTACCCTCTGATGATACCACATGGCCTAGAAATGCAACCGAACCCAACCAGAACTCACACTTGAAAAATTTGGCATACAACTGACTATCCTTCAGAGTCTGGAGGACGACTCGAAGGTGCTGCTCATGCTCCTCTCGACTACGGGAGTAAAGCAAATATCATTAATAAAGACTATCACAAATGAGTCCAAATAGGGCCTGAACACCCGGTTCATCAACTCCATAAAATCAGCGGGGGCATTTGTCAACCCAAAAGACATCACCAAGAACTCATAATGCCCATACTGGGTGCGAAAGGTTGTCTTAGGGACATCAGACGCCCTAATCCTCAGTTGATGGTAACCAGATCTCAAGTCAATCTTGGAAAACACTGTAGCACCCTGAAGCTGGTCGAATAAATCATCAATCCTCGGCAAAGGATAATTATTCTTAATAGTAACCTTATTCAACTGCATGTAGTCAATACACATGCTCATTGAGCCATCTTTCTTCTTAACGAACAACACTGGGGCACCCCACGGATAAACACTAGGCCTAATAAAGCCTTTATCCAACAAATCCTGCAACTGATCCTTCAACTCTGGCGGGGCCATACGATACGGCAGAGTAGAAATGGGCTGAGTTCCCGGATCCAACTCAATGCAAAAGTTAATATCCTTGTCGAGTAGCATACCCGGCAGGTCAGCAAGGAATACCTCTGGAAACTCACGAACCACGGGCACAGACTCCATAGAAGGAACCTCAACACTAGAATCACGAACATAGGCCAAATAGGCCAAGCAACCCTTCCCGACCATACGCCGAGCCTTCATATATGAAATAAATCTACCGGAAGAATGAGTAGGAGTCCCTTTCCACTCCAAAAGAGGTACTCCTGGAAAGACCAAGGTCACTGTCTTAGCATGACAGTCCAGAATATCATGGTAGCGAGATAACCAATCCATCCCCAAAATAACATCGAAGTCAACCATATCAAGAAGCAAAAGATCTACATGAGTCTCCATACCACCAATAACCACTAAGCATGAACGGTAGACTCGATCTACCATAATAGAATCACCCACCGGGGTAGACACATATACAGAAGTACTCAGGGAATCACGGGGCATGCTCAGATAAGGGGCAAAATATGAAGACACATAGGAGAATGTAGAACCCGGATCAAATAAAACCGAAGCATCTCTGCTGCAAAACCATACCTGTAATAACTGCATCAAAGGCCTTAGCCTCGGGCCTGGCAGGAATAGCATAGCACCGGGGCAGAGCCCCTCTAACCTGAACATCTCTGGGTCGACCTACTGCGGGCTGACCTCTACATATCGTGGCCTTTCCTCCACCTCTATGAGTCTGACCTCCACCTCGACCCCCACCCCTAGCTGGTTGAGGTGTGGGCGTGCACCTGGTGCGGGGATCATAGCACGGGGACTCGGATGCTGAGAACTACTAGAAGCTCGGGGGCAATACCTATCAATGTGCCCTGGAACACCCAAGAGTAACAAGACCTCTGCTGCTGAGACTGCTGGCCCTGAAACTGTCCCTGTCGACCAGAATAACCACCCTGAAAGCTCTGAAGCGGCGGACCACTGATAGGAGTTGGTGGTGCACTAATAGAAGCTAGAGGAGCACTATGGGATACCTGAAGAGCTGACTGGAATAGTCTAGGAGGATGACCTCTGCCAGAAGAATCTCTGCCTCCGGATGAGGCGCCACTGAATCGGCCAAAATGATGAGGTCTCTTGTCATACCCCCGAATACTGCCATGTGATAAGACCATCTGAATACGCCTGGTCACATTGGCCGCCTCCTGGAATGAAATATCAGTACCTATCTCTCTGGCCATCTGGAGTCTAATAGGCTAAGCTAGACCCTCAATAAACCTCCTCACCCTCTCACAATCAGTGGGGAGTATCATGATAGCATGTCGGGCCAAAGTAATTAACCTGGTCTCATACTGTGTAACAGTCATAGATCCCTGCTGGAGGTGCTCAAACTGCCTCCAAAGATCCTCCCTCTGGGTAACTGGAAGAAACTTCTCCAATAATAAAGAACTGATCCCAAGTCAAAGGAAAAGACCCAGCTGGTCTGGTCAAACAGTAGTCCCTCCACAAGTCTTGCCGGTACCAGAAAGACGGAATGTAGCAAAATCAACTCCATTGGACTCCACGATGCCCATGTTCCGAAGAACATCATAGCAATTGTCCAAGAAATCCTAGGGATCCTCTGATGGTGCACTAGTAAATGTAGTAGGAAATAGCTTGGTGAACCGATCCAATCTCCACAAAGCGTCGGCAGACATAGCCCCCCCCCCCTCCCCAACTGTCTGTGCCACAAAACCCGTCTGAGCTGCTCCAGCTGTCTGAGGTGCTGGAGTCTGGAACTGAGGAGCTAGCTGCTCTGGTGTGCGGGTAGCCGGAGTCTGGGTCCCTCCCCCAGCTAGAGAGACGCTAGTAGGAAGAAGAAGAAGACCGGCCTGAGCCACGCTCTCCATAAGGCCCACTAAACGGACCAGAGCGTCCTGAACAACCGGGGTGACAATGAACCCCTCTGGGACCTGAGCTGGTCCAACTGGAACTGCTGAGCAAGAATCTCATCGGCAAAGTCTACCTGTGGGTCCTCTACTGGTGTTGCTGCTCTAAGCTGAGCCCTGGCTCTGCCTCGGCCTGTAGCACGGCCTTGACCTCGTCCTCGGCCCCTCGTAGGAGCTGCAACAGGAGGATCGGGCTGCTGATCGGTAGATGAGGAAGCACGCGTTCTCGCCATCTGTGAGAGAATAAAATAGAAAATCAGTCAGCATTTAGAATTCAAACCACACGACAGAGAAGAAGAAATGTGAAGTTATTCCTAACCTTGCAGCCTCTAGGAGATAAGTACAAACGTCTCCGTATCGATCCCTCAGACTCTACAAGTTTGTCTGTGAATTGTGAGACATAAGCAACCTAGTGCTCTGACACCAACTTGTCACGACCCAAAATCCCACCTTCAGGTCATGATGGCGTCTAATGTTAAACCCACTAGACAAGCCAACATTACTGGATATTCTGATTTATTCCTTTGTTATTTAGCATTTAAAAAGTGAAATACAAGAACAAATAGAAATAAGAATGCGGAAGATAAGAAATTCAACAACTTAAATAATACATCTTACGAAATTTCCTTAAACATAACCCCAGAACTGGTGTCACAATTTCACGGACAGTCTAAGATTTACTAAAAACATGAGTCTGAAATAAACAAGTGTAGTTGTCCATAAATACAAGATAGGACAGAAGGAAAGAAATAGATGGTGACGCCAAGGCCTGCAGACGCCTGCAGGTTTTACCTCGGTGTCGCCGTGGACTGAAGGATACTCCCTCGCTCAATGCCCACTAGGTTCTGCTCCGTAATCTACACCACATAAAGAGTGCAGGTGTAGCATCAGTACAATCGACCCCATGTACTGAGTAAGTACCGAGCTTAACCTCGGCGAAGTAGTGACGAGGCTAGGACACGACAAATAATAAATACCTGTGCAATTCAATAATATATAATATAAAGGACAACAGGAAATAAACAGTTAAGTGTAAGACGAGGGAGAACATGCTGGGGACAAGGGGAAAACAAGTACTAAGTCACAGAAACGAAGCAACATTTTAAGTAGCATCCATAGCAACAGGAAGTAAACACATAGAGCAAGCAAGTGCACGGCATCACCCTTCGTGCTTTACTCTAATCCTCACCAAAACAAGTGCACGACATCACCCTCCGTGCTTTACTCTCATCCTCACCAAAACAAGTGCACGGCATCACCCTTCGTGCTTTACTCTAATCCTCACCAAAACAAGTGCACGACATCACCCTCCGTGCTTTACTCTCATCCTCACCAAAACAAGTGCACGGCATCACCCTTCGTGCTTTTACTCTCATCCTCCCCAAAATAAGTGCACGACATCACCCTTCGTGCTTTTACTCTCATCCTCACAATGCAATGAATAAATGAAATGGCACGGTATTAACCTTCGTGCTTTTAAATATAAAAATCATGGCACGGCATCACCCTTCGTGCTTTACACTCTTATCCTCACAATGCAATAAATAAATACACGGCATCACCCTTCATGCTTTACACTCTTCCTCACCCAAACAATATCAAGAACAACTATTTGGCAAGGAAAAACCACAATACAAACCATAAATCACAACATCCCGTCAAGGGAACAATAACAGAAATATCACCGTCCCGGCAAGGGATACAGCTATAACCAATCTCACTGAATATACAACATAACCAAATGATCCTCAACCGAATAACTAATAAACAGTGTCCACAATCAATTATTTCCAACAACAAAATAATCTCCAAAACGAAATTCTACTTCATAACACAGTGAATATCGAAGAAAAGCACATATACCATAAGAAATGACTCACGATCATGATTGACAACAATGTATAGGTACTCATCACCTCGCCTATACATTGAACATGATAATAACACGTAGCACATATGACTCAACACCTATTTCCTCAAGCTAAGGCTAGGCCAAACACTTACCTCGGCTCCAAGAATGCAAATCAAGCCTCTAGCACCGGTTTTCCTCTCGAATCCAACTCCAAAACAATTGTATCTACACATAATCGACTCAATAACATCAATAATTACTCAACAATTCAATTTCAATGCCAAATTATAGGTTTCCCAACATTCTTCCCAAAATTCTAAAATTCGACCCCGGGCCCGCTTGGTCCAAACACGAGGTTCAGACCAAAACCCGATCACCCATTCCCCCACGAGCCCAAATATACAATTTGTTTTGAAATCCGACCCCAAAACGAGGTCAAATTCCCCAAAAATTCAAAAAGCCCAAACTATACCCAAAACCCCAATTTTCTATCTTTAATTCCATGTTTTTAGGCCTATATGAAAATGGAAGAAAACAAGTTAAAGATCACTTACCTAAGATATTATGGTGAGGAAATGCTTCAAAAATCGCCTAAGAGCTTTGGAGAAGAAGGGGTTTATGAAAAAAATGGTGGAATCCCGTGTAAGTGTTCTGGTTTTGGTCTTTAAAATGACTGGGCGGAATTGGTCAATGCGATCGTGAAGGAAGGATTGTGATCGCATAGAGGAATGAGTTCTGAGGCACTGCGATCGCGAAGGGGAATCTGCGATCGCACTAGTTTACTAACCCCACCCTATGCGATCGCGAACAATGGTTTGCGGTCGCACAGGGTATCTACCCAGCCTCCCCAGCTCTCCTATACCCCTATGCAATCGCGGACAGGACTATGCGATCGCATAGAGTACCAGAATTCCACCTCTCACACTACACTATGCGATCGCGGGAGGACCTATGTGATCGCATAGTGTTAGACACCAGACACCACCAAAAGCATTTTTACACCAGATTTTCTAAGGCTTCTTACACGCCGACGCCTACCCGAAACTCACCCAAGCCCTCGGGGCTCAAAACCAAATACACACACGACCTCATAAACATCCTACGGACTATTCAAGTAATCAAAACACCAAAATAACATCATAAACATCGAATTAAGCCTCAAAATCAATGAAATTCCTTTAAACTTCGAAAACTTCTAATTTTTCCATTTTCGATTTGAATCACGTCAAACTAAGTTTGTTTCTCACCAAATTTCACAGATAACACATATAAGACATAATGAATCTGTTCCGGGCTCCGGAACCATAATACGGGCCCGGTTTCATAGGTTTCACATCAAATCTCATTTTCAAAAATCTTTCTATTTTTCAGAAAACAATTTTCTTCAAAACTTCATTCCTCAGACTTGGGACCTCAGAATTCGATTCCGGGCATACGCCCAAGTCCCATATTTTCCTACGGACCCTCCGGGACCGTCAAATCACGGATCTGGGTCCGTTTACCAAAAATGTTGACCAAAGTTAAATTTATTCAAATTTCAACACAAAAATATTATTTTTATCAATTTTTCACATAACGGTTTCCCGGCTATATGCCCGGGATGCGCACGCAAATAGAGGTGAGATATAAGGAGTTTTTCACGGCCTCGGAACACAAATTTAGCTAAAATTACACGGGATGACCTTTTGGGTCATCACAACAAGTATTCACATAAGTAGATTTCAGGTTTACGAAGCTCACCCATGAGTGGAGCAAATTAGGAGAACTCTCTTAGATACTCATAACCGAATCAAGTTAAGAAAATTGTCACTTTATAATAACTAGAAATTGTAATTGTAATGATACTATATGATATAGCGACCTTATCCATACCATAGAAAGTATATCAACAGGCTGGGTCTCCACCTCTAGGAGTCCAACCTCCACCTTCGACATTCCGACCCCCTTTCCCTTAGTTGGACATGTATGTTGAGTTGTAACTGCAATGGGGCACGTAGCCTGAGTGCTATAATGAAATCTGACTCTCCCAAGCCTAGGACAATTTCTACCACTAGCCGAAATAAACTATCAATCTGCCAAGCGTCGTACAAAATTTTATGATTATAATTGAATCTTTTAATGAGTCTGAGAAACAAATTCTATCAATAGCATTTGGGAGAACTGATCCAAGTAGTTGATGTTGCAATGGATGGTCGTCCTCTTCGTAGGCTTGCCACAAACACCGGCGGCCAATTTCTGCTTTTACTATGTTGTCTCAACACTGCTGAGCTACTCCATTTATTCATATACTCTTCGTTATTCTTTGGGGTAACTCTCATCCCCATTTATGCACAATGATCAAAAAGTAGATCTCTATACAGATAAATCTTGGCACGAACCCTATAGTCTAGAAGCTCGTCAGCCACTGCACTCCCTCCGAAACACCCCAAAATCCGACGCAATCGTGACTTCCACGTTGAGTGGACCTTATGTAGATTTAAAGTTGTTTATATAACTCCTTTGGTATTGAGGTATATGGTTATTAAAGAGACAGACATACCGCAAGTCCCAGCTTTATCTCTTGAAAAATCGCAGGCCTTATACATTCTGGGCCAACACCGATATAACACATGATTATGCAATCTATTCCTTGACAGTGGAATTATATAAACCACCCATGTTGCTTTCAACTTATCCTCATGTTCTGCAATACTTCATAGCAACGGTCAAGAAAATCATGTGGGTCTTCAAAAGATGTACCACTAAAATGGAGTGGAATTAGCTAGATGAGCTTGTCCAGTCTCCACAAAGCATCGGAAGCCATAGCTGCCCCATCAGCAATCAGGGCTGCCGCAATTGTCTGAACTACCCCAAGTGGGTTGGCTGCTGGTGTCTGGATCTGAGGAGTAGTCTGATCAGGAGTGTGGGTGACAGGAGTCTGGACCCCTCCTCAATCCTGGGATGCAGCTGCTGCAACAGGGAGTGCACCAGTTTGGGCTACACTCTCCATATGGCGCACTAATCGTACCAAAGCATCCTGAAGCACCGGGGTAGCAACAAAACCCATATGGAACCTGAGTTTGTCCAGCAGGAACGGTCTGAGATGGAGCCCCCCACCCCCTTCCCACCCCAATCAATCTCAATCTAGGGCTCCACAGCTGGGGCTACAGTATGAGCAACGGGCTGAGTCCCACCCATGCCTCGGCCACTGACGTGGCCTCAGCCTCTGCCCCTAATAGGAGTTGTTGCTGCTGGAAGACCAGATTGTTGGTTAGCGGAAGAGGAAGCACGTGTTCTCGCCATCTATGAGAGAATAGAAGAGTTCAATCAATATTTTTCCGAGATATCAAAAATCGCACGACAGAGTAGAAATAATAATGAGTTTGTTCCTAACTTCATAGCCTCTTAAATTTAAGTACAGACGTCTCCGTACCAATCCTTCAGACTCTATCAAGCTTGTTCATGAATTGTGACACCTATGCAACCTAATGCTCTGATACCAACTTGTCACGACCCGAATTTCCAACATTAGGGATCGTGATGGCGCCTAACACCACACTTGCTAGGTAAGCCAATGTTAGAATTCGATTAGCTATTTTCCTTTGATTATTTTATTCCACACAATAAAACAAATTTAGAGTAAGTTAAATCTAATGATTTACGGCGAATAACATTCCAAAAATAAGACGATAAACAAATAAATAAACCGAGCCACGAACTAAATATATATAACTCTAAGACTACCCCAGGGTCTGGTGTCACAATTCACGAACTTCTAAGAATACTACAAATAATGGGATGAAAGAAATAACATATCTGTTTTGAGTAAAATGAAACAGTCTCTATAAAGCTAGGAGAAGACTCCAGAAATCTGCGGACGCCAGTAGATCTACCTCGTGTCCCCGTGCGAATAATCTCAGCTACTACTTTCACCTAACTCTGACCTGTACCTAGATCTGCACAAAAGAGTGCAGACTGTAGTATCAATACAACCGACACCATGTACTGAGTAAGTGCCGAGCCTAACCTCGATGAAGTAGTGACGAGGCTACGGCGGGGCATTAACAATATAACCTGTGAACAATATATAATAAAGCAAGATGGAAATAATAACAATAAACTAAATAACCAGTAACTTGCAACAGTAAATAAAAACAACTCGGATAACTCTTTTCAGATATCAACTATAATCAGCTCCTCAAACTTCCCAAGTTTCAATTTAAATCACAGTACAAAATCGGAGTGTGAAAACCTTTTTAATAAAACCGGAGTTTTTCCAAAATCCTTGTTTTTGAAAATCAATAAAACATAAATATTCACCCTTATCTCTCCTTGTTGCGGTGCGCAACCCGCTCCCACATGTCCACCCTTATTGCTCCTCCATATATATATATATATATATATATATATCACCCTTATTTCTCTTGTTGCAGTGTGCAACCCGATCCCACATGTCTGCCCTTATCACACCTTGTTGCGGCGTGCACCCGCTCCCACCAGACAATCACATCACTTTATTTATAAAAAGGGATTTTCACAATTTAAGTCAAAGCCTTTCACAATTTTTATGTCTCAACAATTGTAAACAGAACAAGTTTTACCTTAAATAACAGTAAGAGCAGAATATGAAATAATGACAACAAAATAATGAGTGTTCCGGCCTTTATTTTATAAACAGTAAAACATGAATATTCTCCCTTATTGCTCCTTGTTGTGGGGTGCAACCCGATCCCACCTGTCCATCCTTATTGCTCCTCCCTATATATATATATATCACCCTTATTTCTCCTGATGCGGAGGGAAACCCAATCCCACTTGTCCACCCTTATTACTCCTTGTTGCGGCGTGCAACCCGCTCCCACAAGACACATCATATCAGTTTATTTACGAAAACTTTCACAATTCAATCCAAGCCTTCCACAATATTTTTGTATCAACAATTGTAAACAGAAGTTGTAAAACTCATAAACTTCATCAGTTATTATTTCACAACAAAACCAACCGGAAATTACATACATATCGTTACACTGACATCCAGCTCAATCCTTATATAACATAACAAAACCAAAAGAGCAGTCAACACTTCCAACATACTCGAAATAATACTTAAAATAAGTTAATGAATCCAAATAGACATATAAACATCAATGATCATGAAACAATTAAGCCCGGAAGAAAATAATTAGAAACGGGGAAGGGACCATGTTCAACAATAATTTAGTGGTGCATAGATACTCGTCACCTGACCCATATACCACACACATGCAAATTTACATATCATTTAAGTGGGGATTCTTATTCCCTCAAGTCAAGGTTAAACCAAGCACTTACCTCAAATTCGCAGGCCATTTAATGCTCAATTATAGATTTTCCTTTTGAATTCACCTCCAACACACTCGAATCTAACCATAATTAACTTAATATCATTAATTAATGCTAAAGGAACTAACTTTACTGAAAATTATAATTTTTCGTAAGTTTTATCAAAAAAAGTTAAAATCTGACCCCGAGCCCGCTTGATCCAAACTCGGGGTTCGGACCAAATTACATTTACCCATTCACCCCCGAGCCCGAATATGCAATTAGTTTCGAAATTCGACCTCAATTCGAGGTAAAGATGTGATTTTTACAAAATTCTTTAATTCTACCCAAACCCTCAATTTTTACCATGAAAACTCTTGATTTTGATTTAAAAGTGATGAAAAACATTGGAAAATTAAAAGAGTAGAGTTTAGAATTGATTACCAACACTTTGGGGATGAACTTTGGTGAAGAAAATCGTCTCTAGGGATTGGTAGTTCGAAAATAGGTAAAAAATAGGTTCTTCCCATTTTTTAAAAGCTAATTTATATAGTTGGGTGATAACTTGGATTTTTGCCTCATTTTTCGTTCCCTTATACATGAATTTTGGATATAACGGTACACAAAGTGGCCCTGAAAGCTTATACGTTGTGCTTGTGGCAGGATTGAACCAGAAATGAAGACACTCAGTCTAAAATATGCTCAAAACAGGAGTGAATCTGGCACAAGGATCAAACACAACAAAGATTATCAAGCAAAAAGCCACCGCGGCCGCGGTTTTCATTTCGCGGCCCGTAGTGGCATTCCAGTGAGGGTGAAGACACTGCAAGTTTCCACCGCAGCCGCAGTCCTCATTTCGCCGTCTGCGGTGGTATTCCAGTAAGGTTGAAAATAAGCAAGTTTCCAGCGCGGCCGCGGTCCTCATTTCGCGGTCCGCGGTGGCATTCAATTGAAGATTGAACACAAGGCAAGTTTCCACCGCGGCCACGGTCCTCGTTTTGCGTCCGCGGTGGCATCCAGTAAGGGTGTAGGCCATGAAAATTCTCACCACGGTCCGCGGTCCTTATTTCGCGGTCCACGGTCGAACCTTACCAGCAACTCAGCAGCCTCATTATTTTATCGGACCGCGGTCGTGTTTTCGCGGTTCGCGGTGGTCCCGCAGGGGCATTTTTGTCCGAAAATTTGGCAGACTATAAATAGACTATTTTGTAATTTCTTTACATATCTTGTAATTTCTGAAGTAGAGAGCACGTGAATATTTTAGGGTTTTCATCTTTCTAGCTTTGTTCTTGCATTTTTAACATTGAAACTTCAATTTCATTGTTAGGAATCAATTAAATGGGTTCTTCTTCTTCTCTATCATTGTTTTCATCTTTGATTATGAGTAGCTAGACCCATTAGCTAGGGTTGTGGCTCAACCCTAGTGTGGGTATGTAATGGGTTTTTGAAATTAAGGTTGGGAAATTAATGGGTGTTGGCTATTTAGTCTAATTCAAGATTTTTATTGCCATAATTAGTGGTTGCAAACACTAATTAGTCTTTTCATGACTTGGGTCTTTCTTGAGAACGAAGACTTGAGTCTAGAAATTAGCCTAATAGGAAATTAGGGCATTATCAAGAGATTGGTAATCCCAATCAATTGGGTTAAACCCAGAAAATGGTAAAACCCTACTTGATCCCTAATTAACGGGTTAAACCTCGAGAGAGTAATACCCCACCTAAGCCTTAAGTGATTGATTAATTGACACCCAATTGGCCTCGAGAGGGGCAATTAGGGTAAAATCACTCAAACTACCAAGAGGTATAGAGTGAGCACCTTCGTTCATTGGTTATAGTTGTATTCCTAACCAATTCTCCGACCTTAGAATTGAACCCCATTGTGTATCCACCTAGGAAAAGGTCACGACCCTAGTGCCTTTATCAATATCAGCAAACAACAACAAAAACAAACTAGTCAGTAATTAGCTTACAAACAATAGAGTACACTTAGCTTAGTTCAATACCAACGAATGTTTAGAAGTGAAATTAGAAACACTCGACCCTTTTAGATCACTTAGACACTCACCCCCATTATAGACTCACTGTGGATTCGATCCCGACCATTCGGGTAAAAGCTACACGATCCTTGCCTTCCTACTTATATAGTAGTATGGGTGAGGCGTGATCACTTTTTGGCGCTGTTGCCGGGGAACTCTAACGGTGTGACTATCTTTGTGACTAGAAGCATAGTGTGTTTTTCTTTCCTTCTATTTTTAAGTTCCTTATTTTGTTTACTTAGGTACAATGGCTGATCCGCTAGGAAATGTGATTCCGGGGGAGGAGGTTTATGACAACCAAGAAGATGAAATTAATCAAATTCCTCCACAAAGAAGGGGTCGACAGGCCAATATACAGGATGATGTCCTAGAACCTCCCCCACCTCTAGCTCCCAGAGCTGCCCCTCGGGTCCTTCCAAACGAGGGTTACGCTAGTGCCATACTCCCGCCAAGGATTCGAGCGGGGAACTTCCAAATCACAAATGTGATTCTCACTCTCCTAGAGCAAAGAGGATACTTTACCGGAGTTGCGCACCACAATGCCTATAAGTATCTCAAAGGCTTTGTGGATACCTGTTAAGAGAGTAAGCAAACTAATGTGTCGGAGGACGCATTACGGTTACGGTTGTTCCCGTTCTCACTTCGGGGAAAGGCATTGGATTGGCTTGAGTGGATCCCAAACCATTCTATATCCACTTGGGACGAGCTCATGGATAAATTTATTGCAAAGTTCTTTTCCCCAAGCCACATGGCGGCCCTTCAAGATGAGATTTTGGCATTCAAACAAGCCACTACATGAAATATGGGAAAGATATAGAACCATGGTCAAGGAGTGTTCGAACAATGACATGACCGAGGCTATGATACAACAAACCTTCTACCGGGGAATCAACACGGTAAATCAATGTGTGGTCAACCAATTGGCCGGTGGTAATTTTATGATGTTGACATACCCGGAGGCATGTGAGATTCTTGATGAAATGGCCGACACATCTTCGGCTTGGCAAAGTAGAGCAAATGTGCCTCAAGGGGAAACCGGTGTGAATAGTCTCCACAAGGAACTCCAAGAACAAGGGCAAGCATTTGCCGATCTCACAACAACCATGAACCAACTTGCTAAAGCCCAACTCCAAAAATTGCAAGGGTCGAAGCAAGTGAATGCTATGGAAGGAGTGCATATGCAAGGAAACGAAAGGAGACCCCGGGGCCATGTTAGGCAAAATCCTGGTGATCAAGGGCCAATTGGTCATGAACAAGATGAAAATTATGATGACCAAGATGACGATGTTATGTATTCAAAAAACTACCAAGGGCAAGGTAATACTCAAAGCTGGGGGAATAAAAGGCCACGAAACTAGAACAATAACAATGCTAGGAATTGGAGCAATACCAATGATCATTAATGGAACAACAATAATGACCGACAATGGGGGAAAAACAACGAAGGAAATTGGAATGGAAGAAATAACAACAATTGGAGAGGCGAAGGTAGTCGGGGGTCGGGTTTTCAAAGGCCCCCGATGTACCAACAACCAAGCAACCCCCCTCCATATCAATCTCATGGACAAAGTTCTTCAAGCTCGGAGATGAGTCGGATAGAAAACATGTTCAAACATATGATGGAGAGAAATGCAGAATAAGATGCCCAGATATCCTCTCACACTACTTCTATCTGAAATCTTGAAGTATAAATGGGCCAGATTTCACATGCCTTAAACACACGCCGGAAGGGTGCACTACCGAGTGATACGGTAGTGAACCCCAAGGGTGGGAACAACAACAACATCGGTCATGCCATGGAGGTGACTACTCGGAGTGGAAAAGGTGGTGAAGCAAGTACTTCGGAGCCAAAGAAGGTTGTTGTCGATGATGAATTTGTACCCCAAGATGAGTTACCAGTTGATGTGGAACAAGAAATGGATGAGCCAATTGAAGGTGAGGTGAGAATTTACATACATGACAATGGGGAAGATTTGGGTAGAAATATGAACCCGTCTAGGGAGCACATAATTGACATGCCGGAACCGGTGGCCTCAAAGGCACCATTGCCTAGGCCACCTCCTCCCTATCCTCAGATATTGGCAAAACTGAAGCAAGAGACCCAGTTTAAAAAGTTCTTTGCTATATTCTCACCATAAATGTTCCATTGGTTGAGGCCTTGGAGCAAATGCCAGGATACGCTAAGTTCATGAAGGACTTGGTGACTAAAAAGTGGTCCATGGAGTGTGAGACCATTAAAATGACTCACCAAGTGAGTGTTATTGTTCACTCCATGGCACAAAAACTTGAAGATCCGGGTGCCTTCACTATTCCTTGCACGATTGGGAGTGCAGACTTTGCAAAAGCCCTGTGTGATCTTAGGGCAAGCATAAATTTGATGCCATTTTCTGTGTTCAAGACTTTGGGTATCGGACAACCTAGGGCGACCTCTATGCGCTTTCAAATGGCGAATAGATCAATGAAGAGGTCCCTAGGTATTGCCGGCAGATTTTGTTATCCTCGATTGTGAGGTCCCTATTATCTTGGGAGGCCTTTCCTTGCCACCGGGAAGGCCTTGGTCGATGTTGAAGCTGGAGAACTTACATTCAGAGTAGGTGATGAAAAAGTGGTCTTCCATGTATGCAAATCTATGAAGCATCCCAACAACACTGAAGTTTGCTCTTTTATGGACCTCGTGTCCGAGGTTATTATTGACGATGCCAGTGCTATGGTCCATGTTGATGATCCTTTGGAGTTGGCCTTGTTGAATCACGAGGACTCAGTGTTAGATGGTGTTCTTGAGATCACCCATGCCCTTCAAGGCATGGGGTCTTATTCTTATGCTCCCAGAAAATTGTCCTTGGACTTGGAGAACAGGAAGACCCCGCCAACAAAGACATCCATCGAAGAACCTCCGAATCTGGAGTTGAAGCCACTTCCTTCCCACCTAAGGTATGAATACCTTGGTCCCTCTTGTACTTTACCAACTATTCTTTCCTCTTGCCTAACCCAAATGCAGGTTGACTCAACTTTAAAAGTGCTAAGGAGGAGGAAGAAAGCAATCGGTTGGACCTTGGCGGATATTCGGGGTATTAGCCCCGCCTTTTGCATGCATAAGATCATATTGGAGGATGGAGCCAAACCCTCCGTGGAACATCAAATAAGACTCAATGAAGCTATGCAAGAGGTGGTGAAGAAGGGGATTATAAAATGGCTTGACGCGGGTGTTGTCTATCCAATTTCGGATAGCACTTGGACTTCTCCGGTCCAATGCGTTCCGAAAAAGGGTGGATTGACAGTGATAAAAAATGATAGAAATGAGCTCATTCCTACAAGGACGGTAACCGGATGGCGGGTGTGCATGGACTAACCGCAAGCTCAACATGGTAACCCGCAAAGACCATTTCCCTCTACCATTCCTGGATCAAATGTTGGATAGGCTCGCAGGCTGGGCTTTTTATTGTTTCCTTGACGGGTATTCTGGATATAATCAAATTTTGATAGCCCCGGAGGATCAAGAGAAGACTACCTTTACTTGCCCATATGGCACTTTTTCCTTTGCTCGCATGCCATTCGGACTCTGTAATGTCCCGGCTACTTTCCAAAGATGTATGATGGCAATCTTCACCGACATGGTGGAGGACTTTCTGGAAGTATTGATGGACGACTTTAGTGTCGTCGGGGATTCTTTCGACGGATGTTTGGGTCATCTTGATAGAGTCCTTGCTCGGTGTGAAGAAACAAATTTGGTCTTGAATTGGGAAAAATGCCACTTTATGGTGGAGGAAGGAATCGGTGTGGGCCATAAGATTTCAAAGAATGGCATTGAGGTTGATAAGGCAAATATCGAGGTTATTTCAAAGTTTCCACCACCTATTTCAGTGAGAGGAGTCTGTAGCTTTCTTGGCCATGCCGGTTTTTACCGGCGGTTTATCAAATATTTCTCTAAGGTGGTGAATCCATTATGCAAGTTGTTAGAGAAGGATGCTAAATTCAGTTTTGATGAGCATTTTATGCAGGCTTTTGAACTCTTAAAACACAAGATCACTACCACTCCCATTATCACGGTGCTGGATTGGAGTGCACCATTTGAGCTTATGTGTGATGCAAGCGATGTTGTTGTGGGTGTTGTGCT
>ML335695.1:9219-27162 GCA_005239505.1 Nicotiana paniculata | reverse complement strand
GAATTTTGATAAATTTGAAAGAATGCTAGGAAATGGATAATTAGGCCATGTAATTGAATCCTTTAATCCTTATTGATATACTTGAGTTGATTATGTGTAGATAATACCATTCCGGAGTCGAATTCTAAAGGAAAGGCGGTGTTAGAGGGTTGAGTGCTATACTTTGGACCCGAGGTAAGTGTTCGGTCTAACCTTAGCGTGAGGGAATAGGAGTTGAGTATAATTTGCTACTTACTAATTGTCAAATACGATGTATAGGCATGGTGACGAGTATCTATACATTGGTGTCTAGCATGACCGTGAGTGCTTATATTGTGAATATACTGATTTTCTGGTAATTTCCATGCTTAGCTGATGATATCTATATGTTGTGAAGAATATGTGAAAGGAATTGTATTCTGTAAACTCTGTTGGAGCATTGGCTCAAATTGTGTAATGAATAATGAAGAAATATAAGATATTACGTCTTTGGAGCATTGGCTCAAATTGTGAAATGAATAATGAAGAAATATGAGATATTACATCCTTTGGAGCATTGGCTCAAGTGATAGAATAAATCATGCAAATGAAAATGAAAGAAAGAGAAAGAGTTATTGAAATATACCCTTGCCAGGATTCAATTGTGTAGTTGATGTTCCCTTGCCGGGATTTAATTGTGTAATTGATGATTACCCTTGCCGGGATTTAATTGTTTAATTATTGTTCCCTTGCCGGGATTCCTATATCTATTCTGTTTACTTCCTTGCGTTGTTTGTGATTGCTGTTTGGGTGAGGAAGATTGTTAAAGAACGAAGGGTGATGCCGTTCACTTTTCTTGGTGAGAGTGAGAGTAAAGCACGAAAGGTGATGCCGTGCATTGTTTGATATTGTCTCCCTTGCTGGGATGTTGAGATTTCTGTTATTGTCCTTTGCCAGGATTTCTATGTTTATTCTGTTTACTCCCTTGCCCTAGTTTGTGATTGTGGTTTGGGTGAGGAAGAGTGCTAAAGAACGAAGGGTGATGTCATGCATTGTTTGTTATTGCGAGGAAAGAGTGTAAAACACGAAGGGTGGTGTCGTGCCGTACGATGTACTATTCCGTACTATATTCATTGATTATACTGTGAGGAAAGAGAGTAAAAGCACTAAGGGTGATGCCGTGCCATGATTTACATTGATTACATTATACATTGCATAGTGAGGACGAGAGTAAAAGCACGAAGGGTGATGCCGTGCCATGCTTTACATTGATTACATTATACAATGCATAGTGAGGATAAGAGTAAAAGCAAGAAGGGTGATGCCGTGCCATGATTTACCTTGATTACATTATACATCGCATAGTGAGGATGAGAGTAAAAGCACGAAGGGTGATGCCGTGCAAGTTTGTGATTTCTTGTCCTTGTTGATATGCTGGCTTGTTGTTCCTTTCCTTATTGAGATTTCTTATATGAATTTGTTATCTCCCCACGGCATGTTCCTCTTCCTTTATTAATTGTTTTCTCCCTATATTTCATATCGGTCGTATATATGTATATATGTTTAATTGAACTGCACAGGTTTATTTGGTAGTCTGGTTCTAGCCTCGTCACTACTTCGCCGAGGTTAGGCTAGGCACTTGCTCAGTACATGGGGTCGGTTGTACTGATTCTACACCTGCACTTCTTTATGTTGTGCAGATTACGTAGCCAGACCCGGAGGACATCATTATTGGGATTGTCTTCCAGCTCATTATAGAGGCTTCGAGGTATACCCGCTGGTGTTTGTGGGCCTTGGCGTCTCTTCCATCCCTTTGTCTTTGATTATGTCTTGTTTTTCCTTTAGCTTCAGAGGCAGATATGTATTTCCTTCCAGACTTGTATTTAGCACTCTTAGACAGTTCGTGAGTTAGCGACACCAGGGTTTGGGAAATTTTGCGTCGATGTATTGTGATTGTTTCTACTTAGCTTAAAACCGTATTTATTTCCGCTGTTTAATTTGTGAACTGATTTAGTTTATTCTGTTAGAATGAGGTTATGATGCTAGTTTAGCTACACACGTTGGCTTGTCTAGCGGGTTCAACGTTAGACGCCATCACGGCCCGACGGTGGGCTTTCGGGGCGTGACAAGTTGGTATCACAGCTCTAGGTTACTTAGGTCTCACAACTCACGGACAACTTGGTAGATTCTGAGGGATCGGTACAGAGACGTCTGTATCTATCCCCTAGAGGCTGCAAAGTTAGGATGACTCCATATTTCTTTTCTTCTCTGTCGTGCGTATGATTCTGAGTACTGATTGAGTTTCTACTCTATTCTCTCGCAGATGGCGAGGACGCGTGCTTCCCTTGGTTCCGCCCAGTAGCCTGACACTCCTGCTACAGCTCCTACTCGGGGTCGAGGTCGAGGACGAGGACGAGGCCGTGCTAGAGGCCGAGGCCGGGCTCAGCCTAGAGCAGCAGCCCCTGTGGAGGACCCTCAGGTCGAGTCTGAGGAGGAGGTCCCAGTTCCGACAGTCTCAGTTGGACCAGCTCGAGTCCCAGAGGGGTTCATAGCTACCCTAGTGCTTCAGGACGCCCTTGTCCGTCTAGTCGGATTCATGGAGAGTGTAGCACAGGCGGGTCTTCTTCCTACAGCACCAGCCGCCTCTCAGGCTGGGGGAGGTGCCCAGACTCCTGGCGCCCGCGTGCCAGAGCAGCTAGCTCCACAATTTCAGGCTCTGGCACCTCAGCCAGCCGGAGTAGCTCAGCCGGTTATTGCAGCACCGGTAGAAGAGGGAGCACCTATGTCAGCAGATTCTTTTTAGAGACTGGACAGGTTCACCAAGTTATTTACTTCTACTTTCACTGGTTCACCATCAGAGGACCCCCAGGATTATTTTGACAGCTGCCATGAGGTTCTTCGGAATATGGGCATAGTGGAATCCAACGGGGTTGACTTTGCTACTTTTTGGTTATCTGGCGCATCCAAGAATTGGTGGAGGGATTATTGCCTAGCCAGACCAGCTGAATCTACACCTTTGACTTGGACTCATTTCTCAGAGGTATTTCTGGGGAAGTTTCTTCCCATTACTCAGAGAGAGGACCTTCAGAGGCAGTTTGAGCGTCTCCAGCAAGGATCTATGTCAGTCACTCAGTACGAGACCAGATTCATCACTCTTTCCCGACATGCTTTATGATACTTCCCACTGATCGGGAGAGGGTTCGTAGATTTATCGAGGGATTGGCCCTGCCTATCAGACTTTAGATGGCTAGAGAGTTAGGTACAGACATATCATTCCAGGATACGGCCAATGTGGCCAGGAGGATTGAGATGATTTTGTCGCAGGGTGGTGGTCAGGGGGCTGACAAGAGGCCCCGTCATTTCGATCATTTCAGTGGAGCCTCATCTGGAGGCAGGGATTCTTCAGGCAAAGGTCATCCTCCCATGCTTTTTCAGTCAGCTCTCCAGGTTTCCCATGGTACTTCAGGTGGTCGTGGTTATCAGACGCACTATTTCGATCAGCAGCCTTATAGTGCGCCATCAGCACCTATCGGTGCACCGTCGCATTAGAGTTTCCGGGGTGGTCATTCAAGTCGACAGGGTCAGATTCAATTCCCTCAGCAGCCGAGGTCTTGTTACACTTGTGGTGATCCAGGTCACCTTGCTAGGTTCTGCCCTCGAGCATCAGGTAGTTCTCAACATTAGGGTTCTCGTGCCATGGTACATGCACCAGGTGTTCCACAGCCTGCCCAACCAGCTAGGGGTAGGGGTAGAGGTGCTAGAGGTGGAGGTAGAGGTCATAAAGGTGGAGCTCAGGCCGCTAGAGGTGGAGGCCAGCCAACAACCCGCCGTCCCAGAGATGTGATTCAGGGTGGTGGGGCCAATCCCCGGTGTTATGCTCTTCCAGCCAGGCCAGAGGCTGAGTCTTCAGATGCAGTTAATGCATGTACTATTCGGGTTTGTGACAGAGATGCTTCAATGCTATTTGATCCAGGGTCTACGTATTCGTATGTGTCCTCTTATTTTGCACCATACCTGGTCATGCCTAGTGATCCACTCAGAATTCCTGTTTATGTATCTACACCAATGGTTGATTCTATCGTGGTCGATCGAGTCCATCATTCTTGTGTTGTGGTAATTGGGGGTCTTGAGACCCGTGTTGATTTGTTGCTTTTAGGTATGGTGGACTTTGATGTTATATTGGGGATGGACTAGTTATCCCATATCATGCTATCTTGGATTGTCATGCCAAGACGGTGACCTTAGCCTTGCCATATTTGCCCCGTTTTGAGTGGAAAGGAACTTCTGGTCATTCTACCCGCAATGTCATTTCGTATGTGAAGGCTCAGCGTATGGTCGGGAAGGGGTGTTTGGCTTATTTGGCTTATGTGCGCGATTCCAGTGTTGAGGTTCCCTCTATTGATTCGGTGCCCGTGGTTCGTGAGTTTCCTGAGGTTTTCCCTTCAGACCTGCCGGGATGCCACCCAACAGGGAAATTGATTTCTGCATTGATCTGGCTCCGGGCAACCAACCATTTCTATTCCGCCGTATCGCATGGCCCCTCCAGAGTCGAAAGAGCTGAAGGAACAATTGCAGGATTTGCTTGGGAAGGGTTTCATTAGGCCCAGTGTTTCCCCTTGGGGTGCTCCAGTACTGTTTGTGAAGAAAAATGATGGTTCGATGAGGATGTGCATTAATTACCGGCAATTGAACAAGGTTACGATAAATAATAAGTATCCACTGCCGAGGATTGATGATTTGTTCGATCAGCTTCAGGGTGCCAGGGTATTTTCGAAGATAGACTTGAGATCTGGCTACCATCAGTTGAGGATTAGGGCATCCGATGTCCCTAAGACAGCTTTCCGCACTCGGTACGGGCATTATGAGTTTTTGGTCATGTCGTTTGAGTTGATGAATGCCCCAGCAACTTTTATGGATNCAGCTTTATGCAAAGTTTTCGAAGTGCGAGTTCTGGTTGAGTTCAGTTGCATTCCTGGGTCATGTCGTGTCAGCAGAGGGTATTCAGGTTGACTCGAAGAATATTTAGGCAGTTAAGAACTGGCCTAGACCAGCATCAGCTACAGAGGTTTGGAGTTTCTTGGGATTAGCAGGCTATTATCATCAGTTCGTGGAGGGGTTCTCATCTATAGCAGCCCCGATGGACAGGTTGACCCAGAAGGGTGCCCAGTTCAGATGGTCGGACGAGTGTGAGGTGAGCTTTCAGAGGCTCAAGATAGCTCTGACTACGACACCGATATTGGTTTTGCCCACAGGTTCAGGGCCTTATATAGTCTATTGCGATGCTTCCCGTATTGGGCTTGGTGCAGTATTGATGCAGAAGAGCAAGGTCATTGCTTATGCTTCGAGGCAGTTGAAGATTCATGAGAAGAACTATCCAGTGCATGATTTGGAGTTGGCAACCATTGTCCACGCATTGAAGATTTGGAGGCACTATCTGTATGGCGTGGCGTGTGAGGTGTTCACGGATCATAGGTGTCTTCAGTACTTGTTCAAGCAAAAGGAGTTGAATTTGAGGTAGAGGAGGTGGTTGGATTTGTTGAAAGATTATGAAATTACCATCTTATATCACCCGGGTAAGGCCAATGTGGTGGCCGATGCTTTGAGTACGAAGTCAGCTAGTATGGGCAGTCTTGCTTTTATTCCGGTCAGTCAGAGGCCGCTTGCTTTGGATTCAAGCTTTGGCCAATCGATTTGTGAGGTTGGATATTTCTAAGCCTAGTCGAGTGTTGGCTTGTACGGTCGCTCGTTCTTCATTATTAGAGCGTATCCGTGATCGACAGTTTGATGATCCCCATTTATGTGTCCTTAGAGACACGGTGCAGCGCGGAGGTGCCAAGGAGGTGACCTTAGATGATGATGGTGTTTTGAGATTACAAGGGCGAGTTTGTGTGCCCAATGTTGATGGGATTCGAGAGTTGATTTTAGAGGAGGCCCATAGTTCCTGGTATTCTATTCATCCGGGCGCTGTGAAGATGTATCAGGATTTGCGGCAGCATTATTGGTGGCGTAGAATGAAGAAGGATATTTTGGCATATGTGGCACAGTGTTTGAATTGTCAACAGGTTAAGTATGAGTATCAGAGGCCTGGTGGTCTATTTCAGAGGATTGATCTTCCCGAGTGGAAATGGGAGAGGATCACTATGGACTTCGTTACTGGATTTCCATTGACCCGAAAGAAGTTCGATGCAGTTTGGGTCATTGTTGATAGGCTGACCAAGTCATCGCATTTCATTCCTGTGGCAAATTTCTATTCATTCGAGAGGTTAGCTGAGATCTATATCCGGGAGATTGTTCGCCTTCATGGTGTGCCGGTATCTATCATTTCAGACCGAGGCACACAGTTTACCTCACGTTTCTGGGGGGCAGTTCAGCGAGAGTTAGGCACTCAGGTGGAGTTGAACACATAATTTTATCCTCAGACGGATGGGTAGTCCGAGCGGACTATTCAGATATTGGAGGATATGCTCCGAGCTTGTGTTATTGACTTTGGAGGATCATGGGATCAGTTCTTTCCTTTAGCAGAGTTTGCCTACAACAACAACTACTAGTTGAGTATCCAGATGGATCCTTATGAGGCTTTATATGGTAGGCGATGCCGATCTCTTGTTGGATGGTTTGAGCCGGGAGAGGCTCGGTTGTTGGGCACAGATTTGGTTCAGGAGGCCTTCGACAAAGTCATGATCATTCAGGATAGGCTTTGTACAGCGCAGTACATGCAAAAGAGTTATGCAGATCGTAAGGTTCGAGATGTGGCTTTCATGGTTGGTGAGCGAGTATTGCTCCGAGTGTCGCCTATGAAGGGCGTGATGAGATTTGGAAAGAAGGGAAAGCTTAGCCCTAGGTTCATTGGTCCGTTTGAGATTCTTGATCGAGTGGGGGAGGTGGCTTACAGACTTGCATTTGCACCTAGCTTATCAGCCGTACATCTAGTTTTTCATTTGTCCATGCTTTGGAGGTATCACGGCGATCCAGCCCACGTGTTAGATTTCATCACTGTTCAGTTGGACAAGGACTTATCTTGTGAGGAGGATCCGATCGCTATTCTGGACCGGCATATTCGTCAGTTGAAATCCAAGAGTTTCCCTTTTGTTCGTGTTTAGTGGAGAGGTCAGCCTCTTGAGGCATCGACCTAGGAGTCCGAGTCAGATATGCGGAGCCGTTACCCTCATTTATTTCCCTACTCAGGTACTTCTTTCTTCTGTCCGTTCGAGGATGAACAGTTGTTTTAGAGGTGGAGAATGTGACGACCCAAAGGGTCATCACCTATTTTATTACCTATTCCGTACTTCCGAGGCCTTGAAAATCTCATTTGTAGTTTCCTCGATTTACGTGTGCAGTACGGGCGCGTAGCCAGACAACTTAAATATAAAATTCTGTGAAAAATGCTAAGACCTGATATTAAAATGAATAAATTTGACTACGGTAAACATTTTGGGTAAACAGACCCGGACCCGTGATTTGATAGTCCCGGAGGGTCTGTAGGAAAATATGGGACTTGGGTGTATGCCCGGAATCGAATTCCGAGGTCCCAATCCCGAGAAATGAATTTTTGAGAAAAATTGTTTTCTGAAAATATTTAAGGAAGTTGAAAATGAAATCTGATTAGAAAGTAATGGTATCGGGCCCGTATTTTGGTTCCGGCGCCCGCTACAGGTCTTATATATGGTTTAAGCACTTTCTGTAAAGTTTGGTTGAAATCAGATTTCGTTTGACGTGTTTCAGACTTAAAATGGGAAATTTGATGTTTCTATGAAATTCGATAGAATTCATGGATATTGAGGTTTAATTCTATGTGTATGATGTTGTTTTGGCGATTTGATCACACGAGCAAGTTCGTAGGAGGTTGTGTGAGTAATCTGTGAAATTTGGTATCGATCGGAGATGTTCAGGCTAGTTCGGCACGTTGTTAGCAAAGTTAGAAAGCTTAAAATTCCTAAGTTTGGTTCTTGAGGTTTAGGGGTGTGATTTCGACTTCTAGTGTTGTTTTGAGTGTTCCGAAGGCTCGAGCAAGTCCGTATAATGATTTGGGACTCGTTGGTATATTCGGATTAAGGCTCGGGTGGGCCCAGGTGCCTTCCGGGCACCTAACGGGGCTAAAAACCAGCAAACTCAGCTGCTGGTGCACCTGCTCTGGTCTGACCGCAGGTGCGAGACCGCAAGTGCGGTCCCAGACATCGCAGGTGCGAGACCGCATGTGCGGTCTCCCCTTCGCAGGTGCGATCCCATACCCCCCATCCCAATTCCGCAGGCGCGAGGTTCTCCTTGCAAACGCGAGACCGCAATTGCGGTCCCAGCCATCACAGGTGCAATCACTGTTCAGGCAGTGAGTTTAAGTGCGGGTTTTAAACCCATTTTCCTCATTTCTCACCTTCTTCCTTAGGCGAATTCCACCATTTTTAAGAGCTTTCGACCAAGTCTTGTGAGGTATGTAAATTCCACCCATAAATTTGTTTCATGCATGTATCTTAGCCTAATTAACTACACAAATTAGTGCAAAGATTCAAGAAAATGGGTAGTAACCTAGAACTTGTGATCATTGAGAAATTTTCTGCGAATTGGCCATAAAATCAAGTAAAAAATCGTATATTTATGATCCTTAGGCTTTGGGTGAGTTTCCTTCGAGAATTGCAAGAATCCGAGCGAGCGGGCCCGGGGTCGAATTTTGATAAATTTGAAAGAATGCTAAGAAATGGATAATTAGGCCATGTAATTTAATCCTTGAATCCTTATTGATATACTTGATTTGATTATGTCCAGATAATACCATTCCGGAGTCGAATTCTAAAGGAAAAGCGGTGCTAGAGGGTTGATTGCTATACTTTGGACCCGAGGTAGGTGTTCGGTCTAACCTTAGCTTGAGGGAATAGGAGTTGAGTGTAATTTGCTACTTGCTAATTCTCAAATACGATGTGTAGGCATGGTGACGAGTATCTATACATTGGTGTCTAGCATGACCGTGAGTCCTTATTTTTTGAATATACTGATTTTTTGGTAATTTCCATGCTTAGTTGATGATTTCTATATGTTGTGAAGAATATGTGAATGGAATTGCATTCTGTAAACTCTGTTGGAGCATTGGCTCAAATTGTGTAACGAATAATGAAGAAATATGAGATATTACGTCTTTGGAGCATTGGCTCAAATTGTGAAATGAATAATGAAGAAATATGAGATATTACATCCTTTGGAGCATTGGCTCAAGTGATAGAATAAATCATGGAAATGAAAGTGAAAGAAAGAGAAAGAGTTATTGAAATATACCCTTGCCGGGATTTAATTGTGCAGTTGATGTTCCCTTGCCGGGATTTAATTGTTTAATTGATAATTACCCTTGCCAGGATTTAATTGTTTAATTATTGTTCCCTTGCCAGGATTCCTATATCTATTTTGTTTACTTCCTTGCCTTGTTTGTGATTGTTGTTTGGGTGAGGAAGAGTGTTAAAGCACGAAGGGTCATGTCGTGCATTTGTCTTGGTGAGAATGAGAGTAAAGCACGAAGGGTGATGCCGTGCATTGTTTGATATTGTCTCCTTTGCTGGGATGTTGAGATTTCTGTTATTGTTCCCTTGCCGCGATTTATATTTTTATTCTGTTTACTCCCTTTCCCTTGTTTGTGATTGCTATTTGGGTGAGGAAGAGTGCTAAATTACGAAGGGTGATGCCGTGCATTATTTGTTATTGTGAGGAAAGAATGTAAAGCACGAAGGGAGATGCCGTGCCGTACGATGTACCATACCGTACCATATTCATTGATTATACTGTGAGGAAATAGAGTAAAAGCACCAAGGGTGATGCCGTGCCATGATTTACAGTGATTACATTATACATTTCATAGTGAGGACGAGAGTAAAAGCACGAAAGGTGATGCCGTGCCATGATTTACATTGATTACATTATACACTGCATAGTGGGGACGAGAGTAAAATCACGAATGGTGATGCTGTGCCATGATTTACATTGATTACATTATACATCGCATAGTGAGGACGAGAATAAAAGCACAAAGGGTGATGCCGTGCAAGTTTGTGAATTTCTTGTCCTTGTTGATATGCTGGCTTATTGTTCCTTTCCTTATTGAGATTTATTATATGAAACTGTTATTTCCCCACAGCATGTTCCCCTTCCTTTATTAATTGTTTTCTCCCTTTATTTCTTATCCGTTGTATATATGTATATATGTTTAATTGAACTGCACAAGTTTATTTGGTAGTCTGGTTCTAGCCTTGTCACTACTTCACCGAGGTTAGGATAGGCACTTACTCAATACACGGGGTCGGTTGTAATGATGCTACACCTGCACTTCTTTATGTTGTGCAGATTACGCAGCCGTACCCCGAGGACATCATTAGTGGGAGTATCTTCCAGCTCATTATAGAGGCTTCGAGGTATACCCGCTGGCGTTCGTGGGCCTTGGCGTCTCTTCCATCCCTTTGTCTTTGATTGTGTCTTGTTTTTCCTTTAGTTTCAGAGGCAGATATGTATTTCCTTCCAGACTTGTATTTAGCACTCTTAGACAGTTCGTGAGTTAGTGACACCAGGTTTTGGAAAATTTTGCGTCGATGTATTGTGATATTCTTTACTTAGCTTAAAACCGTATTTATTTCCGCGGTTTAATTTGTGAACTGATTTAGTTTATTATGTTAGAATGAGGTTATGATGCTAGTTTAGCTACACACGTTGGCTTGTCTTACGGGTTCAACGTTAGACGCCATCACGACCCGACGGTGGGATTTCGGGGCGTGACATAAAGAGTCAAGGATAATAATTTATAAAGTCTCATCAAGGAATGATATAAGCCTAACCCTAACCGTCTATGGTCAAAACCTAATTACTCATATACGCTCTTGACCTCACATATATGAAGCTCCTAAATCATATTGCAAATAGTAAGCAAATCACCTATAAGAAAAATTTCTTCTTACAAGGATAGACAAGAGATTTACCTCTATCCAGTAATAACTTCAACCTTCCAAAACATATTTTCCTTTCAAATAAATCTCCGATCGCCTTGAATCTAGTCAAATACAACTTAATAATGTCAAACAACACTACAAAAATCAACTCCAAACAATAAAGTTTCAATCTTGAATCAAATCCCCAAAAGTCATCAACAAAGGTCAACTTGGATGGTCAAACATTGAGTCAAGGGGTAAATCTCGACCACCCGTAACCCCACGGATCCAAATATATAATTAGATTCCAAAACCAAGTCCAAATGACTTCAAAATCCCCAATATTTACCCTCTTAAGTTGTAGACAAAAATTCCCTTTTTTCCTTCAACATTCCATCACCAAGGTGTATAAATCCATGGGAATTCAAGATATATTGTTAAATCCAATTGAAAATTAATTATCCACATAGCAGTGATGAAAATCTCCTCAAAAATCGCCTCTTGCCGAGCTCCAAACCTAAAAATAGTAAAAATTGAACTAACCCTCGAAAATATAACATCTGCCAATTCAAAAACATTGCACCAGCTACGAGTTTCACTACTTCGCATCTGCGGACCGCTTACTGCATCTGCGACTCCATGAGTGCACAACGTCATCCGTAGAAGGGTCCTTGGATCTGCACCACAAGTTTCGATATGCGTACTCCCAACTCCAGCCTGCTCCTGGCGTCTGTGACCATATTCTTTGTAGGTGAGGCCTCACACCTACGCTCCTCTTACGTAGAAGCGACCATCTCCAGACCACCTCAACTTCATAAAAGTGACTCTGCGACCACGACCAAACCTTCGCAGGAATAAAGGTGGCTAACGGGCCGAGTTAGCCCGATTTTGGACAGGACCTGATTGGACTAGCCGGTGTATAAGTGACCAAATAGGGGTTAATTGGTTAGGGAAACAACCTGTGCCGGTTTAAATTTCCTTACAAGTGGACTGGACCGATACAAACCGATAAATTTGCATCAATGGGTTACCAATTACCTGATCGGCCGGACTGGTTCAACGGCTATAAAATTCAATTATTTTTAATGTAATTGATTGTTGGCAATGGTCAGCTCTCCTTTGACTGTTTCCCAACGACTGGAATTGCATAAACATCCCCTTCTGAGGGGTTTTTAAATAATAACACTTCTAATTAAACACTAATATAACCCTTTAAGCATTAATAACTTAAAATAGGGTAAATGGGAAATGGAGAGAAAAATGAAATGTTTGAGGTTCCCTCCTTGACTATCCCGCATGGGAAGAGGAAAAGGTTTTTGATGGGTATATAAGCAATTGCTCTTCTTCTAGCTCAAAAAGAGTTGAGAAGAAGGCAAGCCTCGTTCCGTCGTCTTCGTCGTCGCTCGCTCGGCTCGGCCTCGGCTTCGGCTTCGGCTTCGGACTCAGATTCGGATTCAGATTCGGATTTGGCCAAATGATCAATCGATTGATTAATTTTTGGACCAAATTTATTTGTTAATAGTAAATATTAACAGAAATGTTATTAAATATTTTTTTTAATAACAAAATATTAATATTAAAATAAATATTAAAATTAAATCCATTTCAGTCATCCAATATTCAGTATTCTATTTTTGTAATAGAAAATTAACTACCCTTCAAATTTCCCTCTTTATTGATGAGTAAATAGCCAGTGTCATGGCATTTATTCTATGGCCGTTTTGAAAAAACAACCATTCTGAAGAGTTGCACCTCTTCAGATTTCAGCCCAACTTTGGCTATAAATACAAGTCCAGTCTCTCAGATTTTACATACTAATTTCTGGGTTCTCCTCCTTTCTTCTGAATATTTTTAACTTCAAAGAAAGCAAAAGTAAGTGTGATTTGCTACCGAACTTTGTGTTCGCTGAAACACTGGAGTTTGAAATACCACTACACCAGTGTGTCATTCGTTCTATCCTAGGATGAAATAATCCATAACCTTGGGTACTAGGAGGGGATTAAATTCCTTAAGGAAACACTGTGAATTCAGTGGACTCGAATTGGTTTTGTTATTTCATTTACATTTCTGTTTATGCTATTTTATTTTCTCCAGAATTGTTTTACAAATACATATTATTAACAAGTTATTCCTACTTGTTTCGAGTTAAATATATGGGTGATATATGGATTTTAAAATGGAATTTCACAGAATTTATGGATTTTTTGGAAGAAAACCTAGAAATGCAAATTTTTTATTTTTACTACGAAATTAAACATGGAATTAGAATTTTTTTTATTTGAGTTCATAGTGCTATGGGTGATGTTTATCTTCGAAATATTTTAGAATTGGGGCATGTGGACCCGGGGGTTGACTTTTTTAGTGGAATTATTTTAAATTGATTAGTTAAGAGTCTTTGGGTATATTTTGATTGGTTTGCACGTTGTTTGGCTAGTTTTGAATAGTTTGGCATTTGTGTTAGAGTTAGAGAGGCATTAAAGCCGGTTATCGGAATTCGGAGCGACGTAAGTCTCCTGTCTAAACTTGTGAGGGGGAAATTAACCCGTAGGTGTTATATTTGTTATGTGCTTGATGTGTAGCTTAAAGTATATATATTTCTATATATATCGTCTCATATTATACTTTTGTTTCATAAGTTTTAGATGTTAAATGTGATGATTTATATTAATTTGAAGTGTTTTTATGTGTATTAATGACTCGTGATCAATTGGGGGCGAAACGCGCGAAATTAGAGCCAAAACGGACAAAAAATGGACAAACCGGCAATTTTTGCGATTTTGGGCGCCACAGGCAGGACTGGGTGCCACCTGTGGCGCTGGAGGCAGAAAATTTTAATGGGCAGCGCCCTGGAGGACGCCCAGCGCTAGCCAGGGCGCCGGTGACGAGGATTTTTCCTATTTTGCTCGGGACACGGTTATTTCGGCCCTAAACCTACCCAACACGTATAAAAGCAAGCCTAAGCTTATTTTTTAGGGGGCCACTTTGGAAGAAATATACACACGGGATCATTAGGAAGCAAAGGATTCTCAGTTTTCTTCATCTTTTTCTAGTATTTACAATTAATTCAACACTTATGAAATTTTTTGATTTTAGCATGAGTGACTAAACACCCATTGTTCTGGGGTTGTGATTTAGCCATGGATATTGTTGTTTGACATTAGTTTAATCTTGATTTTAATTAACTCAATATATGGTTGTTTCTTCAATTCTGTGTTTAATTGCTTAAATGTCTGGCCAACAGTTAGGTTCTATATACTATCTATGTTATGCTTGGGAAAGCCGTATATAGATTAGAGAAAAATTGAAGAGAGTGCGATCTTACCCCTTCAGGGGAGCGGATTTGTGGTTAGGATAGGAATATACCTAGTCACCGTGCTTAATTAAATATCGAAATCTTAATTCATTCTAATAGATTAATTTCATAGGAATATAGGTATTAATCTATTGAGAGTAGGCGAGTAGTGCTTCAGGTGAAGGCTATGAGAGCATTTATCGATTAATTAGCAACCATGAGTGAATTATATGAAAGAGAGAGTTAATTAGAACACAATACGAATGGTGAATCGATCACAACCCGGGAATATTTGTCTCTATTGAATACACAACAATCAACTCGTTACTTGATAATTAGTTATTTCCTAGAATCGTAGTATAATATTGTACATTCCTGGATTTTTATTTTGGCTTGATTAAATAACAAATATAGTGAATTTGTGAGCAGTCTACACAAGTCTCTGTGGGTTCGACACTCGATTTATCATTATATTACTTGTATGACCACATATACTTGCGTGTGCGTTTGGGACCAACAAGTTTTTGGCGCCGTTGCCAGGGACTTTAATATAGACTAGTTTCTAGTTTTTGCTTTAATAGTTTATTTTGTCCAGTCTAATGTTACTTGATTGTTACTCTAATCTCAGGAACAAGTTTATTGAATGCATAGGGTCAGAAGCCAGGACTGACCTGACGACTTTGACCCCGAACCTGAGGGAACATTTCACAGGAGGTTGAGGGAGGCAAGGGATACAGACAATATTCAGGACCTCATTCAAATTCCTGTGAACATAGCAGAGGACCAACACATGGCCGTTCAGGAGGTGGCAATGCCCAGTAATTCTAATGTTACCTCCAGCATCATGAAGCCCAGAATCACTGGGCACTTTGAGCTGAAACAGAGCATGATCCAGTTATTTCATGCAAACGGGAAGTTTATGGGTCTTCCACATGAGGATCCTCAGCAGCACATTCTGAACTTCTTGGAGATTAGTGATACTTATATCACTAATGGGGTCACGCCAGATTATGTGAGGCTCACACTTTTCCCATTCTCTCTATTGGGAGAAGCAAAGTGATGGCTAAAGGCAGAACTAGCTAATTCCATTACAACATGGAGCGATTTGGCAAGAAAATTTCTGGCAAGGTTCTTCCCTTCAGGCAAGACTGCAAAGATAAGAAGTGAGGTAGTATCTTTAAACACAAAGCATGAGAATATTTATATTCAGCATGGGAAAGGTTCAAGGGGCTACTCAAAGACTGTCCTCATCAAAATCAGACAAACGAAGTGTTAGTTCACACTTTCATTGAGGGGCTCCATCCCCAAATAAAAAATGTGGTAGATGCAGCAGCTGGAGGTCAGGTATTGGAGAAGAATTATGATGAAATATTTGCATTATTGAATAAATTCTCCAAAAGCAATCCAGACTGGCAAGGTGAGATGGGAAGGAATGTGGTTCAAAATTCACCAGGGGTTCTTGAACTAGATGTTGTCTCAGCATTGTCAGCTCAGATCTCTACATTGACTAACTAAGCCAATCAGATGACCCTGATCATTAACAAGCAACAGTCTCAACCACTGCAATAGGCCCATCCAGTGCAACTAGTGCAACAGATTCAGGTATTTTGTGAAGTCTGTGTAAAGGGTCACATAAGCAATCTATGCCCAGCAAATCCAGAGTCTGTATATTTTGTGGGTAATGTAAATCGAGGCCAAATAAATCAGTATGGGACACTTACAAACCCAACTGGAGGAACCACCCAAATTTCTCTTAGGGTGGAAATCAAGGCAATCAGAATCAATATCGGCCTCAAGCACCTCAACTACAATACAGACCACCTTAGGCCGAACAATAATCTAGCCTTGAAGAGATTATGAAGAGAATGATGGACGACCAACTTGGTTTCAATCAGAAAATAATAGCTGATCACAAGGCCCGAGCAGCAGCAACGAGAAATTTGGAACGCCAAATGGGGCAACTTGCCAGTTCCCAAAATACCAGATCAGTAGGAGCTAAGGCTCAAGTCAATGAAATTACCTTGATAAATGGAAGAAATCTAGAAGAAGCTCTAAAAACAAAGAAGTATACAACTCACCCTGAAGGAGAATTAGTTCCCAAGCCAGTTGAGGGAATGAGAAAGATGATAAAGGACCCCAGCCAGTAACTGAAACAAGGCCACCGCATCTGTTTCCACAAAGACTGTAGAGGCAAAAAGATGATGCTAAGTACAAGAGATTCCTAGATATGTTGAGCCAAGTGAGTGTGAATTTGCCTTTGGTGGAAATTTTGCAAGAAGTGCCTAAGTATGAGAGGTATCTCAGAGATATTGTGGCAAATAAACGAAGACATGTAGAGTTCGGCATAGTGGCACTTACTGAAGAGTGTAGTGCCAGAGTTCAGAGTAAACTTCTTCCTAAGTTGAAGGATCCTGGGAGTTTCACAATTCCTTTCTCTCTTGGAAAACAAGAAGTTGGTAGAGCCCTATGTGATTAGGGGCTAGTATAAATTTGATGCCATCTTCTTTGTTCAAGAAACTCGGATTGGGGGTTCTTAGACCTACCACAATCACTTTACAGTTAGCAGATAGGTCGCTAATTATGCCGGAAGGAATTATTGAGGATGTGCTAGTTCAAGTGGGAAAGTTTATTCTTCCCGCTGATTTTATTGTGCTTGATTACAAGTCTAGGCTTCATGGGAGAAAGAAGAAGAGAAAGCGCCCAGCCTGAACAGAGTAGCAGAGTCGTGCCACAACTATAAATAAGGCGCTTGTTGGGAGGCATCCCATCCTGTATATATATTATGTTTTTAATTTTTTTTGTTAGTTTCGAGTTTTGTGTTGTTTTTATTACAGAGTATGGGATGTCTGAGTACCCAATGATGAAGCTGAGGGGCATGTTTGAGCTTAAGTGTGGGGTCATCCTGACTCTAAAGATTGAGAATCATGTCCGAGCTAGGCCTGAGAGGGTCTCAGAGAGTATTTCTCACCCTTGTTTTAATATTTTTCTTTGTGATTATGCATCGAGGACTATGCATAACATAAGTTTGGGGTGGGGAAACTACTTTATGAAGTGAAGTTCATTTGTATACAAATTTTTTTTTAGTTAGAAACTAAAAGAAAAATAAAAAAGTAGAAAAAGTTCGGATTTTTCCCAACGATGGATCTGTTGGACAATTTTCTTGAGGGATAAAGTCCGATTTAAAAACACCAAATATATTTTTTATTTTTTTCTTAGGATAGGTAGGTATTATCCCTTGATTTTTCTCTGTAACCGGTTCTTTTTCTTAGGATAGATAGGTAGTATCCAGGTACTTCATGCAAACGGGCAGTTTTTGGTTCTTCCACACGAGGATCCACAGCAGCACATTCTCAACTTCTTGGAGATTAGTGATAATTATATCACTAACGGGGTCACGCTAGATTATGTGAGGCTCATGCTTTTCCCATTCTCTCTATTGGGCGAAGCAAAGCAATGGCTAAAGGAAGAACCAGCTAATTTACAACATGGAACAATTTGGCGAGAAAATTTCTGGCAAGGTTCTTCCCTTCAGGAAAGACTGCAAAGATCAGAAGTGAGATAGTCTCCTTTAAACAAAAATGGGTGAATCTTTATATTCATCATGGGAAAGGTTCAAGGGGCTACTCAGAGACTGCCCTCATGACAATCAGACAGACGAAGTGTTAGTTCACACTTTCATTGAGGGGCTTCATCCTCAAACAAAAATTGTGGTAGATGCAGCAGCTAGAGGTCAGGTACTGGAAAAGAATTATGATGAAATATTTGCATTATTGAATAAATTCTCCAAAAGCAATCCAGACT